>JBBPQU010001039.1:0-11933 GCA_038092655.1 Boletus sensibilis
CGGTTAGCAAGATTGAAGACTGCTTAAGCGTTGGACAAAACGGAATCCAGGCCGCTCTAGAGCAACCTAGAGCGGGCCTGGGCCGCCTGGCAGCTGGAGCGCTCTGGAGTGCTCCAGATCCCGTTTTGTCCAACATTTAGATCAATCTGAAATCCTGGTAACCGCGTTATGCCTTTTACCTCACATGGGTTCCCGTGCCCACCCATTGATTGGGAACAACCCCTGTACATAAAGATCTCAGAGGTGTGGCTCAGTTAGATTCTCATGGACAAAGCGTTCGTGGAAGATGAATCTTTTTTTGCGGGGATCTTCACGTGGTGACCAGAATAGAAAGCAGAACACACCTCATTCAATATTATACACAGATTCGGACGACTACAACTTGTACTCCGTCTTCATCAAAATCTCGTCCCTCTTCCCGATGATCTCGTTGATGTCACCATACCCAGTGAGACCCATTGAGATATGCAAATCACATATGGTCTGCATCAAGATCTGCTCGACACCTTCCTGTCCAGCGATCGCAAGGCCATACATGAACGGACGTGCGACTGTGCGAATATAGAATCAGAATCGCGCAAGTAGACTTAAACAATGACCAGACTGACTCAAGACACCCTGAGCACCCATCGCGAGGGCTTTGATAATATCACTCCCCGTGCGGATCCCTGAGTCGAAAAGGACGGTCAGCTTTCCGGCCTGTTGGGCAGCGCGGACTTTGCGCGAGCACATGATCTTGTCAAGTGCATCCAGGGAACCGATCGCACCGTCGACCTGGCGACCACCTCCAAGTGTTCCAACGTCAGTCCAGTTGCCTAGGGCTTAACAGATACACAAGCAGCATACCGTGGTTCGAAACAATGATTCCGTTGATTCCGTGTGCGATTGCTTTCTCTGCATCCTGCACACCCAAGAGCAGACACGTCATCCATTGACGGTATCAACAAACCCTGAATACTACTCACCGAAACGCGTTGGATACCTTTAAGCACGATAGGCCCATCCCAGTTGTCCCTGATGAATTTCAAGTCCTCCCACGTCCTAAACACGCCGGAATTCACCTCGCCAAGCCACTCCTTCCCCAAAAGCATTTCTCTTAGCACTCGTTCGTCGCCCTTCTCGAAAGCCGCTTCCCTGATCTTTACAGGCTCGAACGGAAATGCGGTAGACTCGGCTTGACGCGGCTCGAGATCAAACCGTTTCATGAACACTGGATCGGATGTGCCGACTTGGATGCCAATCCCGTAGGCGAAAGGGAGATACGAAGTTTCGATATCGTGAGGACGCCAACCGAGGACCATAGTATCGAGCGTGATTACGAGCGCCGTAAACCCGTTCGCTTTCGCTCGTTTCAATAACGAGAGGGTGACTTCTGAGGTGCGGGGCCTAGAGGTTCCCAATAGTAGTGAGCAGTCCGCCAAAGACAACGTTGGCGAAAGAATAAGTTCACCAATAAAGTTGATACCATCTATGGCCATTCGGACCGTTGGCTGTCGCCACGTCTTCGATGGACCGGGAGGATGCAGTACTCATAATGTAAGGAACGCCGACGTTCCCAGCTGCGCGTGCACTCGCGAGTTCGCCGTCTGCATGCAGAATACCTTGCACGCCAACAGGCGCAATGAATAACGGGGCGGGATATTTCACCCCAAAGATCGTGGTCTGGTAAATCATCTGTGAGAGTGCGCCAGCTCCCTGAACTAATGGACACGCACTTCTAGTTTACGGTTCGTTGCATCGACGAGCATTCGGGGGACGATCTTCCAATTCTCCAACGCCTTTTTATTTGCTACGTCCGTCGAGCACGTCCCTGCACTTCCAAAGGTATACATGTATGCCGCTGTCGAGGCAAGCAGACAATTACTCTGATCAGCCGTCGACAGGGTAAATGAGTTTGCTCGGAACGCACGCAAGTGGTTCTTCATGATTTCTTTCGCTTTTTCTTCAATTTCCTTGATGTTGACCGTACCCAAGATAGGCGGCTGGGCCTGTATATAGATATCCATCAAGAACTTGGTCCATTTGTCGGGAAGCGGAGGCTGAGCTGTCATACTGGACCACTTCTATCCGTCGTGGTTAGATGTGAATTCAATCTGGTGAAGGCGTCGCACCAAGGGGCGTGAGTGAAACGGTTCACCTTCGGATGAAGTCGCTGAGAACATATTCAACCCTGAGAATGCGCTGTCGACAACTCGGGTAGATGAGTCGCTCGATGGACGTTCGGGACATGGGAATTCCGGCACTTTCCAGCGGATTCCCGCGGACAATGGAAGAGGCTTCAACGCACAGAACACGCCACGCAATCTGCGAGGTGACTTGAGCCACGATGAACAGGAGTCGATGCAAAGCATACCACAAGTGGGAGAAGTCGCGCAAAATTCCCTCGATCACTGAGCGTCGCGTGTCAAAGGGATTGGAGTGGATTTAATTTGGTTAACTAGAAGTATTCCGACGGTGATACGGAGATTTTCAAGCTTGTTGACATCTACAGCATTGGACTGGTCTGAGCCTCTGAAGGAACCTCGAACAGGAATCGGATTCAGGTCTATACCTTCTTCCAAACATACCGATTGTGACGCTGCTTACTCCCAAGAGCAGATACATAATTTTCACCAACCTGACGCTGTGTCACACACCCGATCGCGAAGAATCTTATATCATCGCTACCTCACAGCTCTTTCCTTCGCCCGAGAGGTGGATCGTGCGCCGGCCCAATGAACAACCTTCCTCACGAATTGCTTTCACGAATATTCGAGCTCGGTACTCCAAACGGCAGCCGTGAAGTTCAAGATTTCGCGCGTTATTGGAATGGGTTCGAGCGTTTCGATCTCGGAGCTCTGAATGACACCAAGGACGGAGGTATCGATGTATCAAACACAGTGGCAGATGAACCAGATCAGGCAAACGGAGAACCAAGTGGCCATCATCATCATGATCGTGAAACAGATTCAGTATTATCCCATCCTTTGCCCCCGTTTCAGATCGTTGTCTGCCGTGTTTGCCACTACTGGCGTGATGTGGCCTTCGCGACCCCGTCTCTCTGGACGATCATTGCCGTTTCCCCAGATGCACGTCCGCCTTACAAACACGTCTCAATCCTGCTGCAGCGCAGCAAAGCTCTCCCTGTTGACATCCATATCGACTTTGGACCTCGTGACGCGCAATTTTGTCTTGAAGACGATGATCCTCTTTCCCGGGTTGACGCCAGACTCTTATATTCGCTTCTCGTTCCACATTTGCATCGGTGGCGATCCATTCAAATGACTCTCTCGCTATACCACTACATATATGAGTTTTTTGACGCAGTCTCCAACCCATCCATCTCCGTTGCACCCCAGCTCAAGGCACTCGCGTTGATCAAGCGCGAATCAAGACATGACTTGGACAGACCTTGGGTCACCAACTCATTGAAGCATTTCACTCTCTTTGGCGGCTCCGTACCTTCCCTCGAGTACATCTACCTCAGCGGAGTGTACTTTGATTGGAATCAACCCTGGATCACCACCTGGTCCACTCTCACGACCCTCGAGCTGGCGGGTCATCGAGATGACGTTCGTCCATCCTGGTCCCAGTTCGCCACTATGTTGCGCGGTGCTCCGCGACTGCAAAGCCTTGGGTTATCGTTTTCGGGACCGTTTGGTGAGCCCGCTGACTGGGTCGAGCCCAACGCCCAAAGTACCCATGCACCAATCCACCTCCCTAAGCTCACGAACCTCGTCATCGGCTTCCAAACCTCGGCTCGTGCCGTCGGGTTGCTGCGCCGATTATCTATGCCTGCGCTCAAACGGCTCACGCTTGAATTTAGCGACGCAGACTACACCGACTTGGTGAGACAACTCGCCGGGCCAGCCACCTCCCTCGAGCCAGCCACCCTTCTTGACACAGATAACCCACCCCGTAGCTTGCTCAGCGGTCTCGAAAAGATCGACATCAACTCCTTGCCCTGTACGCACGAAGCCGTGGCGATGCTCTTTGGCGAACTCCAGAATCTCAAAGTGCTGAATCTGTATTGTTGGATGCAGTTCTCGCCCGCGTTTCTCAAAATCCTCTGCCTTCCTTGTACATTGCCTGGACGTGACGTCTGGCTGCCTCGTCTCGAGACGCTGTCTGTTTCTGGTATATCCAAGGACTACCGACTGATACGTGATGTGGTGCAAAACAGAAAGGATGCGGGTGTTCCGATCAAATCATTGCACTTGGAGGCACCCGACATTGACGACAAGACTCTGACATGGTTCACGAACAACGTGGACACCATCACAGTCGCAAACCCAATATACCTTACGACTTGATCTTTACACCCGTCAAATTTCTGTCCGTTCCGTACCCTACAAAGGAAGGTCTTGTATAACATCTAGCACCAAACAGCAGAGTAGATGATCCGTACGAGATATATATATCGACTCGAAAATCCGTTGTGGAATGTACAAGGCTACGACTGTAACTACCCGAACACGTCACGCTCCGGCGAATTCAACACTACTGCCCTCTCAGAGACAACAGACACGTCGTCGTCCGCGTCCACGTCCGTATCGATCCACGCATCTGCGTCCGTACTTTCTTCCGAATTGTGCATCGCCCCGAACGGAGTGAGCGGTCGGCGAAAGACGTCCTGCGGACTGCTTTTGTTGCTTTTGGCTTTAGCTTGGAAAGGAGACAAGGAGGACGAGACATTGAACACGTCCCCCAACGAGCCCTCGTGGTCGTTCTCTCGGTCCTTATACGCCCCAGACCGTTTCCCACCCCCACTGCCGCGCCGCTCACGGGAGACCTTGATCTCGTGTAGATGTGCTGTCCGCGCCCAGCCTTTCGCGGAGCGCACATGAAGGTGGCCCGATGTAGAGGACGAGTGCGATCGTGTGATGGGTTCTGCCCGTGGAAGCGTATGTGGATTGATCAACATGAGTGGACGGGGTTTCGTGGGTGTACGAAAGGCTGATGACGCATGTGCGCGCTTGTATGAGGATGCTGCCGTCGACGCAACAGTAAACTTGAAAGGCCTTGCCGCATGTTGAAGGCTGTGAGTGGTCGCATGTAACTCGGGCTTAGAGACTGGACTACCCGTCGGCCCTGGGAACAGCGGGCGGTTGTCGGTTGCTGGTCGTTGGGATTATTTTAGTGAAACGCCTCTCGGATGAGAAGGTGATAATCACCAGTAACCTTCGCAGCCTTCGTACTCCCGCTTTGTTCAGTTGGGCTGTGACTTCGTCTTCCAAGCGGGTTCCAGCCATCTGTACTGCTCCCGAAGCTGAGGTTGCGAACGCCCGATTCATGTGTCGAGCGATGCAATGTCGGAGGAGGGTGTTGTGCAGAAGGAGCACCACGTGTGAGACCGAGAAACACAAGCACTGCTAGGAGCAGACACAGCTGTGCAATGCCGAGCCGCTTCTCAAGAACAACCTGCGCTGCCTCAGTGGTACGTAGCCCAGCAAGAACGTAGGATTCACCTCGTCTGAGAGATAGTTGACGCGGGAAAGTAGTTCGCCGTGTTCGAGTTCCAATCGCAGCCTTTGTATTTCCCACTCATGGACCGTACGTTGATACATCTGTGCCTGCATCCGACTCTGGATGAAGTGCAACAACTCTGTTAACGCACTGATTGGTCGCCAAAGTCGGGACACCTACGATACTCTCGAGTCTTCCGACTTCCTCGTTGAGCTTTCTCAATACCTCTCGCACACCGGAGGTTTGCTCCTCCACATACCGTGCATATAAGGTATGATTCGCTTCGAGGACGGTCAAACGATTCATAATCGTTCTATAAATGGACTCTCCACTCCATTGTGGGGAAGACTGCGCGTGGGTGGGAGTCTGCTGAACCAGTGGAGGTATTGGAGGGTTGCTTGGCTGTGGCGAGAGAGTGGTGAATGTGTGTATTTCAGAATCGTGCGAATAGAGATGAGGATGCTCGGCCGCAGGTGGGGTTGGCGAAACAACCGAGGCAGGCGATGACATAGATAAGAGCGACGAGATTGCCTCTGTTACCGAGTGTATCCCTGTGGATTGCGCCACCAATGTCTGCTGCTCTCCATCTCCACTGCTCGATATTGACGTTCCCTCACCGAGGACGTGGCCGGAGGACAGTCCTCGAGACTGAGAATGTGTGAATGGCGAGCTGCGGGAGGAAGTCGCCTCACGAGTTGTGCTCACTGCTTCAACAGGTAATGACTGCGAAGTGGTATTTGAGCGGGTCTCGGCGGCCCCTAGTTGGGTCATGGAAACGTTCGTGCTGCTATTGGATACCACTTTGGATTTCGAGGCATTGCTCGCCGCTTGGTTTTCTGCGATCAATGATCGTTGCGCTGCAGAATCCTTCAGTCGTGCATGACTCTCGGCTTGCCACGTGTCCCACTTCCATTCTTCCAGATGAGTGAGTCCGTATACCCGAAGTAGGGAGACGGGGCAATAATACTCGTGCCCGTAGTGTGAGTGAAAGTCGACTCGAATATACCGGTAGAAATCACGCAACGACGTCGGTGGATGGAAAGACTGTCTGGACCGTTAGACCAAAACCACTCGCGAACTGAAGAGTCTCACCTGGACGCCCCTGACGTTCTTTGCACGATAAGTCCCAGCAAAGGTCCACCCCTCGTTGGTACCAGTATATGTTTTTGCGACGCTCACGGAGAAATCCTTGAACACCCCACTGAAGAACTCGAAATTGGCTAATTGCACCGTGTCGATCCTAATGTCGTCACAAAGTTCCACCACTACGAACTGGGCATCGGCACTACACGGCGAGAGCATGTACCTGTCCTTTTTGGACGCAAGAATTGCCGAGGCTGATTTGGCAGACTTGTGGGTCGTGTGTACTCGTGCAGAACAGTCCATGTTGGCAAAGTTGAACCTGTCGGTGACGGGTACACGGAAGTGTGGTGGGAGGGTGTCGTCACTAGCGGGATATGACAGGTCGGGGGGTAATTGCGTATCTATCGGTGGAACGTCGGCATTCTGGACGTTGGTTTTGCTTGGGATATCGCTGTCAGACGTGTCCACCTTGGATTTCGCGGGGACGCTTTGCAAGCCAGCGTGGAACTGTTTTGACTTCCACTCTTCGAATGAAAGAAGAACGTCTCCAGGGCCTTCTGGAGAGTCGATGGTCGGGAGTGGTTTCAGGCAGCATAATGGTTGTTCTGGCTGCTGAGTTCGGTGTGTGACGACGATAGCGCGAAACGGGTCGTTGAACGATGTTGGTGGTAAGGCTGCGACGGCCAGCACTGGTAGAGTGACAAGGCTAATCAAGGACAATGCCAGCAACGTCCTAGGCAAGAACGAAAACGAATCCATCTCTCCAAACCCTACGAGGAAGTCAGCTCGAGTGCTGGCATTGGCAAGCAAGTCGTGATTAGACACGTCGCAATCGTCAGAAATGAAGAAGGGAATACTTCAAAGTTGCTAAACTTGGGTACAACACTTTCGGAAGCCGAGTCGTACTACTATGACCTCGACAAACCGAAAAAGCAAGCACCGCACTTGAAGCAGCAACTAAAGTACAAACAGATGAAAGCCCGCCCAGCTACGTAGCATACTTATTTGGTTGTTAGACACGCTGATCCTCAGTTCACTGGCAACATTTGGGTAGCAGGTGAGATTATCACTGAGGCAGAGGACAGGAGACGTAGGTAGACAACAAATATCATAATCGTATCGCGGTTTCCTCTATCCACGTCGTTGGCCGTAGCACTGCCACTTCAGCACTAAAGAGAACGTCAATTACCGCAACTGAATTCAGCTTGACAACACGGCTTACTCCAACGATTTCACCAGCCCTTGTATGCATGATGAGGGCCACAATGAGACCTAAGACAGTCCGTTATGAGAAAACCTGAATAAACCGACGGAACATACCGTAAAGCCCCAGTACTTCAGCGAAGATGAGAATCAAAACCTGCGTGGCAAGTCAACACAAAGGGAAAGTGACGTGCACGAAGAACTAACCATTCCAACGAATAGCCGTGGTTGCTGTGCAGTGCCCCTCACACCTGCATCACCGACAATCCCGATAGCAAAACCAGCCGCGAGACCAGCGAGGCCGACGGAAAGACCAGCACCAAGGTCAATGAAACTGGATGCAAGAGACATAGACGAGCCGACTATAATCCAGAAGTCAATCAATATGACGGAAAAAAGAGCAATAATCGAACATACGTGAGCTTGAGATAAGGACCGAAACGACCAGACCGTAGATCTGTTTTACATGGTACTCGTTAACATTGTGCCAAGGACAACAAATAAGGGGCACAAACCGCAATGATACCAGCCATGATAACTGGGATAACACATCTCATTACGAGGTCAGGTCGGAGGACACCCATGGCAGAGATACCGACACCAGACTTGGCGGTGCCGTAACTAAGAGTTGGTCAACTCGAGTGTGAAATTTTTAGAACAAACCCATACGAACCTGGCCCCAATGCCTGCAGAAAATAGGCAGGAAGGAATTGAATGAATGAATGGCTTATCATTGAAAATGTTCATTTCTTACAAGTGAACACGATCGCAGAGGTGCAGCCCTACAGCGGGTTTCAACGTCGGCTCCTACAAGCGCTTGTTGGTACTCACCATGGCACCGAAGAATGGAGCGTATACAGGACAAAGGTCGGACATCTTCTGTAGAGTTGCGAGAGACAAAGGCGAAGGGCTAAGTAACGTGGCTGGTGTCAAATAATCACTACGAAGAGTCGCAGCCGGATGCAACCGAGCGGGGAGCGAATTGCAAAAGTGGCAAAGCAACCCAAATTGGTTTGTTTGGCAAAGTCGTTAGAAATAAACAAACGCCTTCCCGAAGTAGCAACCAAGTTGAACCAACTCAACACATTGGCGGTGTCGACTGTAGGTTTGGGCCATTAGACTGCTCAAAACTTGAGATCTGATATAATTGTTTCTCGTAGCTCTCCTAAGATGTCTGCTTGTCTACGCTTCACTCGAAGAGTAAGCTCACCCCCGTTCCTTTGATAGAAACTACATCTCTACATGCAGGTCTGGAAGTCCTTCATTGACAATAAAGGTTAGCCTAATTGTTCGTGGAGTATAAATATTTCTAAACGAAACATCAAGGACATGACGCACAATGTTTTCCGAATGTCTGTAAACCCTGCTCCCACAGCCACCGTCATAGCTGCATCCGCTGACTATATCAAATGACAGCTTGTTATAACCCGGGCTACTCCCGGCCTTGTCGAGATAAAGCTCAGAATAGAGTCATATAATCGTGAGCATTCCCCTCGTCTAACGTTTGCAACGCATCACATCACTCAATGCCATACGTAGTCAATAGAGTCGGGGTGCGTTCGTCCTGCTCGCGATGATGCTTTCGGTGCTGATACTCGGGATACACTAGACTGTTCATGGTGGACTGATCATGTCACTAACGGATACCCTGGGGTCCTTGGCCGTCGCCTCCAAGGGACAGTATATGACGGGCGTTTCAACGGACATCAGCACTTCATTCGTCCGACCCGCCGGTAGAGCTGGTGATGTTCTGAATGCAACGGCGACAATAACTGCTCTGGGTACGAACCCTTGCGATTGACGGGCTGGGATAATTCAGAATTCATGTTACCAGGGAAAAGCCTGGCTTATACCCGTGTAGACTTCACAAACGAGAGTGGGAACCTGGTTGCATATGGAAGTGAGTATCTGTGCTTATCGCAAGATACACTGCCTCTGACAGTAACTTCATACACAGCCCACACGAAGTACGTGGGTAAATCGTCGTCGGACCCGGTAGGGTATTGTTTCGCAACATCTACTGTGCTGGCTTATTGACATCTCAACAGAACAACGTGAAATTCTCCGAAGATGGCGAGAAAGTTGTAGAGGGTGTGGATATTGAATAGATGAGTTCCTTCATGTTCAATGAACGCACTGCTGGGTTGTTTTCGCAAGATGATGAGCACAACAACACAAGCGTCCATAGTTCCTGACGTGTAGTAGAGTCCCCCACACACGTACAATTTCACAGATCTACTTGCTACACTACACGCGGATTTACGCTCTATTGTGACATTTGTCACCGTATGGGCTCACCGAAGAGGCTCCAATCAATTAATCACAGGTGCATCGTGAACCTAGACCTAACTGGCATGGAATTCGAAGCAGTCGCAACTCGGAGCAACTCATGAATCGATTTGCAGGACTGTTGATACTTTAACTGTCGTCTCGGAGCTTGAACGGTCCGACAGGACTGTGATCGCAAAACTCAGCACATGTGTGTGTATGGAACAGTATTCAAAATTGTTCTCTTGCGGTGAGTAAAATCGTACTCATCTATATCTATTAGATTGGATGCTGCCACCCACAAATTTAACCGACTCTCAGAGTACTCTTAAAGTGGTTCAGAACTGGTGATTTTTGTTTCTGTTAGGAATAGTGCACGAACAGCTCTCAAATAACTAGCGGCGACGCTGGAGAGTGACAAGTATAAGATCCAGCCATCATCTACGCCCAAATTGGCCCTCCAATTGGTACACACCTAGGATCAAATCCCCGACTCCTGCGCGGGTGGAGTGGATGCAGCAGTGAACTTGGATGAACCGCAGTTTTTTTTTCTCTTTTCCTTTATGCCCCGTCTACCCGTGCAAATTAGAGGCTGGAGGAGACACCCGTCTGCTCTCTCACTGGCCCTGGTCTGGGTAATAACGATTACATACTACCGTGTACGTTAGTCGATATCTCTGAGTAGAGCATTATAGACAGTGTCGATCCGTTCAGACTGAGCAACGACCATCAAAGTCTGCAGATCAGACAGATTAAATCGCAACTCCCGCATGCGTGCTTTATCGCCGAACACATGTCCTCCATCCACTCCCTTCCCAACCCTTGACAAACTCTTCTTCCGAGAACCTCTCCACAGCCCACCACCTAGCCCTCTCTCTATATCCTCGTTCAGTGGCAGCATCCATCGTCAGAATCTACCGGTCGAAGTGGCAGTATCAGTATTCATACTCATGTACGCCACGAGGAGACGGTGGAGACGAAATCATACCTCGTGTATAGCCGCCGCGAATTCGCCCGGTGTCCGTGCATGGAAGCCAGTAGGCTGTGACTTGTATGGCACGACAATGTCGTTAAACGGACCTCCAGAAGCATGGGTAAGGGGGATGAGACCTGCTGCCTAATTACCACAAAAACACGCGGTAAGCACGCGACTGTTCTCGTCAAGGTGTGAGAATCTGCACTGCTTACCATGAATTCGACGACGTTGATTCCAAAGTGTTCGTCGATCATCGTACTAAGACCGATGCTTGAACGGGAAAGCCAATCGAGCATGTCAGGGTAGGGGGCATTTACCACGAACGAGATTTGGTTCTGACGTGGAGGGTCAGTAAAGAACAACATCTTTATCTACACAATCCATATACCTGAATGTCTAACTCCTTTGCTAAGGCACGCAAAGACTCGACCCTATCCAAATCATCTTGATGCCGCGCCCCACCGAGCAATACAAGTCGAACAAAATCCTGGGTTGAACCCACTCCTTGCGTCCTGTACTCGGGGTGGTCCATCAGAAGTTGTGCAAACGCATGAAGCTGTGCTGGAAGATTCTTCTCTGGCCTAGCAATGATTGAACACATTTTTCCCTGTCCTTATAAAACGATCAACGTACCGAAACTGCGCAACACTGAGGATGATTCGCTCTCTGCCTTGGAGCGAAAACTTGGCCATCTCTCGCGTATCACAGGGGGGGTATACAGTCAAAGGTTTGACCTTGTCTGTCTTGTTACCACTCCCTGAACCTGGTCCATCCACGCCGCACATGACCAGTCGATCGGCTGATCCGGAAAGAAAGAGCTTTATGAATAGCAGGGGAGTCACTCGATGCGCCCACTGGATCACTGGGCCGAAGTGTTCGTGTGAAATAATAGATGCAATGTGGCTGCTTGTCCATGACGAGTTGACCATCAAAAACTGAGCATGCGAGAGAGATAAGG
>JBBPQU010001040.1:0-11910 GCA_038092655.1 Boletus sensibilis
CAACTCGATAGCACGATTGGAAATGACCTTTTTGCGGCAATGAGGGGGGAATTCGGAGTGAATAGAAGTGTCTAGCTAACCTCGTTAACGTTCATGTTGCTTTGAGTACCGCTTCCGGTCTGGAACACGACAAGGGGGAAGTGGTCGATGAGCTCGCCGGAGATGACCTGAGAGAGAAGGTAAGTGAGAGAGGACGGGGGGAGGAATGGGGTGACGTGCATCGTCTGCTGCTTTCTGTATTGCGTCACCGATTTTGGGATCCATGCCATAGCTGACGTTGACAATGGA
Source organism: Boletus sensibilis (assembly GCA_038092655.1). Taxonomy (NCBI): domain Eukaryota; kingdom Fungi; phylum Basidiomycota; class Agaricomycetes; order Boletales; family Boletaceae; genus Boletus; species Boletus sensibilis. The sequence continues at coordinate 289 of JBBPQU010001040.1, forward strand.
GGCAGCTTTCTTGAGGACGCCGAAGGCTTTAACGAGCGGGGGTGGGAGTCTCTCTGTGGGACCGCCGATGTCGAAGTTCTGGAGTGAGCTGTGAATTGGATGAGTGGGAGAGAGGGAGAATGTGAAAGGGTATGTACCGTTGTGTCTGGGCCCCCCAGTAACGATCTGCAGGGACTTGAAGGTCGCCGAAAGTGTCGCGTTCTTGTCTGTAGGACTGAGAGGGGATGGTGAGCGCACGAGGGGAATGAGGAGGAGAGGGATACCATGAGACGGGTGGAGGTGGAGAAGAGCCTGAGCTGGGACGGGAGAGTCTAGAGGGACATGATATCTGAGTTGGAGAAGGATCACGTGGGGAGGGTACAGACCGTAGCAGCAGGAATGCATCGGACGACGGGGAGCATGACGGAGAGGGAAGTGAATAAATCCTACGTGGAGGTCTTGTGCATTCCGAAATCCCCCGCCATGCGTGCGACTAGCTCATTCGCGAGAAGGAGGAAATAAAATGAATCCGGGTAGTACAGCGCAGCTCACAACCCGGGCGTTGGCTGATTTCCGCGCACGCGATCGATTTCACCAGACTATCTACGTCGATAGACTGGTCCCCCTACAGTACAGAACCGGGCTCAGATGCGGCGTATCCACGTGATTCTTGCGAGGTATCTCCCCTCATACTTACGCCCTTGTTTGCGTCGTCTCAGCTCCCGATAGCCTCATCCCTCTCATCGCAACACTCTACATGTCGTCCATCGCATCCCAGCTCGTCCTTCATCCATATGTTTCCCAGTCCCTCAAGTACGGCGGAACCAACCCAGGCAGAGACAAGGTATGTCCAAACATCCACCTTCTCTGCATCCACCTTATCCCCTCTCTAGCTTTACCGCACAGTACAGTATCTCTCCCGTTTCCTCGCTTGGTTCTTCCTCTCTCGCGGCAACAAGGCAGAGGCCACTCGCTGGAATGCTCTCAAGAACCATCTCGCTCTCGGTCGAAAGCGTGAGTGCGCTTCACACCCTCCATACCTCCCCCCTCGCGAGCCTGACCCTTCCGCAGTCATGCGTCTTGGAAAGCCTGTCGAACACCTTCAGGCAGCCCTCCGCGCAGCCCAATCTCCCACTGAACTAGGCGAACAGCTTGCGACCATCGCTCGGCAGGTTGCATACTTTGGGTACCTCACCTATGATGCCATCGTTTGGGTGAGCTTCCTTCGATGTACTGATAGACGAGTCTCGACATGCACTCCCCATCTGGCAGGCAAATGCAGTAAAAGTCATCATCCTCAAGCCCTCCACCACCCAGAAAGTCGCTTCCATCTCAAACCGGTTCTGGCTGTCCGGAATTTTACTGAGCATTACACATGGTCTGCTCAAGGTCAGAAATGTCTCTGGTCCGTGACGGATTTTCACTCAACACCGAGTTGTAGGCCGGCCGCCTTGCCCAAGAGGCTAAGAAGCTCCGTGCTTCCGAATCTTGGAGCGAGAAAGATCTCGGGGACGTGGCGCAGCGCGAGGCGAAACTGCTTGCTCTCGAAAAGTGTGCAGATATTCTCAATTCTGTTCTCTTGGACTGATCACGGCGCAGAATGCGTTCGGATACTCGCTACCAGTTCATCGTTGACGTCTTGGACATCTGGATACCAGCATCCAGCCTCGGCCTCGTGAACGTCAATGATGGCATCGTAGGCCTTGCAGGGTGAGTAATGATGCATCATCTTTTCTTCGTCATTTCGAGGTGACCCTTCCCAGACTCGTCTCCTCCGTCATGGGAATGTATGCTCAATGGGTGGCAGTAAATGGCCCCAAGTGAGGATCGTCGCGAGTATTGAAACACCTGCTTGCGTACACACTCATTTACGTTTGCTTTTTCGTGTACTCGATGTAATACATCTTCATTGGCGTCCCTGAGCATCATGCATCATGACTTTCTTGTGCCTTCATGGTCTGCAAGCTGGACAGAAACTGCCCGGAAGGGCTGGTCTTTACTGTGGGACCATATTCCGGTCTCGTAGACGGAGGTATTCCTTGCGCACCATTTCCATGGCCTCTGGACCGGTACTGCAGTGAATTGAAACAGGTCATTTTCCTGTCAAATGATGTGACGCTATGGGAAACATACTATTGAAGCATGCACTCTTGCAACGACTTGTACTTGTCTCTGCAACCCCAAGCAACTGAGAGCGTGCGCTCTTGGGCACACTGTGCAAATTCTGGGGAGCGTCAAGAAAAAGAAGCCAGATTCAGTGGGAGAAGTACCTTTGACTACTTGATCACACTCCTTCAAGGCGCGTGCCTTTGTGGTCTTTAGGAGGGTTTCCTCCTCCCGTCGAGAGAGGGCATCCATGTCGTACCGCGGGAACCTGGTTTGGAATAGCTTGACATGATTACTAAGTTGTATATTACCCTCGAGTAATCTAAACGCCCCTCGTCGTTTATTCCGTTAGAGATGGTGACCCAGGCTCTCAAACCCTTCTTTCGCCATTCTGGAGTCTCTTGGACCCAAGTTCGGTGCTTGGCAACACCCTCGTCTGTCACCCCTTCCAAAGCGAAACCCAGTTTCAGTCATCTCCTGGACAATGGACCTTCTCTGGACGACTTCGTATCGGGTGAGCCTGTGCAAAGAGTGGTGCTGGGAAATACGAAGGGGCAAGCATCTCATAAACCATGCTAATGCCCTGTAACCTGATATTCTCCCAGCCCTCGTCTTCCAGGTTTTCTGAAGACCAAAATACCATCCGGGGATTCTTTCCATAAAATCAAGAAAGATTTGAGGGGCCTTAATCTTCACACTGTGTGCGAGGAAGCTCGTTGTCCCAACATAGGAGATTGTTGGGGAGGTAAAGAAGGTGTGTCGGAGGAGGAAGGCCGACGGGCTGCCACTGCAACAATCATGGTAAGGACTCACATAGCCCCTCTGCACTTGCTCGCTGACCCGAGTATCAGCTTATGGGCGACACGTGCACCCGCGGCTGTCGGTTTTGTTCTGTGAAGACCTCCCGAACACCACCTCCATTAGACCCCCACGAGCCGGAGCATACAGCTGAAGCCATCTCTAGATGGGGGCTCGGGTATATCGTGCTGACGAGTGTGGATAGAGATGGTATGTTGTTGAACACGATCAGCAGGAGCGTCTCGTTCACATTCATCCTAGACCTTGTAGATGGAGGAGCTCATCACTTTGCGGAAACCATTAGAAAGATCAAACAGAAGCGAGTTCTTTTCGTCTCTTTCCCCCTATAATTAATAAAATGGACCCAGGGCCCCGAATATCCTCGTTGAAGCCTTGACCGGTGACTTTGCCGGTTCGCTAGACCTTGTCTCCGTTGTCGCCAAGTCAGGCTTAGATGTTTATGCACACAATGTCGAAACTGTCGAAGCGCTCACACCCTATGTGAGAGATCGTAGGGCAACTTTCCGACAAAGTTTAAGGGTATTACAACACGCCAAGAAGGAGGGAGTGCGGATAACGAAAACCAGCATCATGCTTGGTGTTGGAGAGAATGAGGACCAAGTCATGGATGCGCTCCGAGGTCAGACTTGCTTGTCTACAGTTCGATATCTCGTAATGATGTCCATCTCACCAGAACTGCGGAATATTGATGTCGATGTCGTGACCTTTGGCCAATATATGCGCCCAACGAAACGCCACATGAAAGTTGATCGATATGTCGAACCTGCTGAGTTTGATCGTTGGAAGCGGGTTGCCGAAGACATGGGCTTTTTGTACGTGGCTAGTGGTCCCTTGGTTCGAAGCAGCTATAAGGTAGGTCAATCGGTGATACTCGACATTGATCCATACTTGACCTGATACAGGCTGGAGAGTATTTCATCGAGAATGTTTTGAAGGGTAAAGCGACGGAGAAGCGGACGAGGAAGCTAATTGTGGACGAGGCAACCACCTCTCAACAGGGTCCGATGTAGATTTATTTTCATCACCATCTACTTCATGCTTAGACCCTTGTGACACTGGACGATACCAAAATGGCACATGGATTAATTGAGTCGGCGGATGCCTTGGAAAGACTGCATACTTGGATCGTGTGGGGATCAATTAATGACATTGTTGCTGACAACCTCGCAGTCAGATAGTGCGTCAATGATTGGCTAACGCCTTGTCAGGATTCAGGACGCACCAGTCAAGTTGGAGGCTGGTAAGAGTGTGAGGTTCCATCAGGGCGTTTGCCACCACCTGAACGATTAGCAATGATTTTGTGTACATTTTACGAAACTTCGACCAAAGTGTGAGTGATTGAGCGATGCTTGAGCGACCTGCTAGCTTATGCATTTGTTGGTAGGTGTATCAAGCCCTGAAGAACCTGGACCGCCTCGAACTATCGATCGATAGGCTTCTAGTGGTTTCCGCGCGCGCTGCAGCTTGTGCGTCCACCGTTATTGTGCGTAAGAGTCTTATTTCGGACAATTTCGCCGACTCGGCTGACTGGCAGCTATCAGGCGATGGCCGAGATATAGCGCTATCGCGATTTCTGTTTTCGCCCGATGGGCGACTTTCCGAGCTTCACCCCATCACTCTGTGCCACTACATAACAGTTAACCTGCGTGGACATGGGTATCAAGGCAGCGTATGCGACCTTGTTAACGAAAACCAGCTACCTGCCAGGTGTGCTGGTGCTAGAGTACACCCTTCGGTCTGTAGGTTCCGAGTATCCATTGGTTGTAATGGCCACTCCTGCTTTACCACCAGAAGCTCGCGATATCCTTGCAAGAAGGCGTATTACGGTGATAGATATCCAGTCCCTTCAGCCCCCCGCAGGTCTGCACACTCTATCAGCTCACGATGCCAGGTTCGCGGACACCTGGACGAAGTTGAGGTGAGGCTGTCGGATACGTTGTGTCTTCAAATTTCTGATCGATGAGACCAGGGTTTTTGAGCTGACAGCTTACGATGTAAGCGGAATACATGACTACATCATTCCCGTATGACCCAAACCATTTTCTGATAGCGCATCGTCCTCCTGGATGCTGACATGATTGTAATGCGCAAGATGGACGAGTTGATGCATCTCTCGCTTGGAAAGGACGAAATCGCAGCCGCCCATGTCTGCGCCTGCAACCCTCGAAAGCTGAAACACTACCCTGCCGATTGGTAAGCAGCCCTTTTCCAAAGATCTAGCCAACTCACTCAACCCATACGAGGGTGCCAGAGAATTGTGCTTACACGCCAGTGTCCCATCTTACCGGTCTGACGGCCCCAACGCAGATAACCGATAGCAGTCCACGACCCCACTCTCAGCTTAATTCCGGGCTTGTCGTACTAAATCCATCCGCTGAGCTCGCTCAGGCAGTTTATAACCATCTCCACACGTCCCCGCTCGTTCCAACCTGGTCATTCCCTGATCAAGATCTTCTCGCCGACTTTTTCAAGGGAAAGTGGAAGCCATTGCCCTGGTGCTACAATGCGCTCAAGACGTTGATGCTCATTCATAAACCACTCTGGCGGGATGAGGAAATCAGGTGCCTCCATTATATCTTGGCGGACAAGCCTTGGCATGCCAGAGTGCCGAAAGAAGGAGGAGGGGAGTATGATAAATCACATCAGTGGTGGTGGGATAGGCTGGAGTTATTGGGTGCAGAGATGCAGGAGAGTGATGGGCAAGACTGGAAGGTAATTGTGGCAAACGTGGCGCAAGTATAATTTCAATACGTATCTACATGTATGTACGTCTTCAGTCATTTCGTGCAGCTAGTAGATGGTCCACCGAGCAATGACCCACATGTTGCCACACGTAGGAAATTTCGCCAAACCCTCCTGCATCATGCTCTCCACGAGACAAATACTTCATCAGTTCGAAATCTTATCGGTCACCGCTTAGTAACGTTCGCAAAGGAAGGACGGGCGAGTACCTTTGTGTGCAAGTGCTTTCGGAAAGTGGTGTCCGATCACCCTTCCGATAACTCAAAAGACCGGCCTGAGCGATCATGATACCGTTGTCAACGCAGAAACTAGTGCAAAAGTTATAAACCATCAAGGAATCCAAGTCGGGTCATACCGCTCGTCTGTCGCAAAAACTCGAGCATCACGCTCCTTTCCCATGATTCGCATCATTTGTTGCAGTCGTTGATTGCCTTTGAGCTCCGTGAATACGACGTTCAGAGGAGGGAATCATGCAACAAACTCACATCCTACACCACCTACAATGAGGACTTCCTTACTCGCAACGTGAGCCATAGCTCGCTCGGTGATTTCTACCAGCATTGCAAACACTGTTTCTTGGAGAGAGAAGCATAAATCAGCAGGTGTTATGATGTCTTCCTCTGATTCGTCGAGCGTCCCAGAGGGACGGAAACGCTTGTCCACGGTGTACGCTTCAATCGAAGTCAATATGCCTGAAAGACTAATGTCCATGCCCTTGGTTGTGTATGGAAGAGGTACGAGTTGCTTTCCCCTAAGCATATAAGACCAAGGAATAGAGCCCATGTTAATAGGAACATACTTCTTCGCTTCCTGCTCGATATTGTATCCCGGGCTTGGATCATTACTCAGATTGATGATTCTCGCGAATCGGTCTAGGCAATTGCCCACAGCGATATCCAATGTTTCGCCGAAGATCCTATAGCGTTGCTGAGAATATGCTATCACCTGGGTATTGCCACCCGAGACGTAAAGTACGACGGGATTCTGAGCTCGGGTGACCGCACGACCCATCTCAATGTCTGCATGAATGCTTGAACGTGTGCTCTGGCAAAAGACAAGAGGACTCACGTCCGATACAGTGATTGACTGCTACGAGGGGTTTGTTGAACAGGAGGGAGAGCGTTCTAGCAACCAGTGCGACGGATTGTAGAGGGGCACCCATACCAGGGCCTTGAAATCGTGCCAAAGTGACTGGGGGAGATTACGGCAGGGTTGTGGAGGGACATACCCTTGGTGTAACATATGCAATCCAAGTCTTCCATCTTAATCTTGGCCTTCCCGATTGCACTCTTGATGACCTTGAGGGCCCACTCTCGATGGTGCTGCGCGGTGTCTCGGGGAAGGAATCCTTCCCCTGGCGGTGTTATGTATGTTTGTCGTATATTAGCTAGTACTTTCGTGGAACCATCCACCCTATGCTTGATGATCCCTGCGCCCAGCTTGTTCGCTGAGCCCTCGAGGCCGAGCGCCAGATACGGCCTGTCTGCTGTAAATCAGGACTTGGCAGAATAGATCTGACATGAAGGTCTCAACCGGGATCTTTGAGTGGGTTACGTCTAAATACCATGACCTTGAAGGATCTTTCGAGGTAGACGGCAGTCGAGATGAGTGTTATCTGCGAAGTGACATCCGAACTTGGAATAGCAAGCCAATCCCAAGCAGTGCTTCCAGTATGAGTTCTCCGCAGTGGATAGGCGCCCTTGTGCTACATCACTCCTGTGGTGAAGACAATCATTCCTTCTCTTTCAAGGCCCTTGACGGCGTCGTACTCTCGGTTTCTTGTTCCATTCTCCGTGCCTTGCTCATCTTCACCATCGCCACGTACACCAGGAAATAGGTAACAGCCTGATCACACAACGCCCACGAAGAGATGGTGAGCAAGTCTCGTCTGGTCTCCGTCAGGTCATTGTAACGTCAAGTTAATACCATAATCTAATTGCGTGGGCCAGAGCCAGAAAGCATGCATCCGAATGAATGATCTATGGTAAACGGGCGAACCGACCACGAAAATCATACTCTCAAGATTATCCGCCGCTGATTCAGTGGATGGACATAGACGAGAGTATCAGATATACTTCTAGAGCATAAAAGTCAAGGGGTTTTCAAGATAGCTCTTGAATGCAGACAACCATCGTGCTCCTACTGCGCCATCAACAGTCCGGTGATCAGAGCTGAGAGTGACTTTCATCACGTTAATCATCTTGAAACCACGCTCTTCCTCGGGTGCGGGTACCAGTGCAGGTTTGGTGGTACCGACGGCGAGAATGCAGGATTGAGGAGGGTTGATGATAGCGGTGAAGTGGTCAATCTCGAACATGCCAAGATTGGAAACAGTGAAAGTCCCGCCCTAAAAGGTGGATGAGGAAGTGTAAACAAGAAGCGAAACAAGACTGACCTGATACTCCTGGGGTGCAAGTTTACCATCACGGGCCTTCTTCGCGAGCGCCTTTGCTTCGGCAGAGATTGTTGCCAAACCCTTGGAACCAACGTCCTTGACGATGGGCGTGATTAAACCGGTAGGGGTTGCAACAGCGAGCGAGATATCTGCATTCTTGTATCTAAGGGAAGTTAAGTTGGATGAAAAGGTGCAAAACCTTGACACGTACTGCCTGATGACGTCACCCAACCATGCAGAGTTGGCTTCGGGAACATCCTTGAGTGCACAAGCAACAGCTTTAAGAATGAAGTCGTTCACGCTGAGTTTAGCAGCCTTGTCCTTGTCGCCCAATGTCTTGTTGAATACCTCGCGAAGTTTCAATACCTTGTCCATGTTGACCTCGACCGTCAAGTAGTAATGAGGGAGTTCTTGCTTGGATTGCGTGAGACGCGCGCCAATGACCTTGCGCATATTCGTGACTGGTATGTCAATGTAATCGGACGAAGCTGGGGTAGCGTCGGAGGACAGAGCGGGAGAGGCGGATGACGCGGGGGGCTGGTACCGTTCAACGTCGTCACGGATGATGCGGCCATCTGGGCCACTACCCTTAATCTTTGCCAGTGGGATGCCCTTCTCAAGGGCGATTTTCTTGGCAATTGGAGAGGCGAATATTCGGTCGCCCTTTGGAATGTCGGGCTTGGTCTCCTGGGGCTGAGGTGCTGAAGCTGGGGGTGGGGGCGTCTGGGCGGGTGGTGTAGGTTCGGGAGGTTGCTGTTGCGCCGGCGCGGGTGGAGACGAGGCGGCGTCGGCGGCCATTTGAGCGGCAGCTGAGAGATCGTCACCCTCTTCTGCGAAGATGGCTATTGGGGTGCCGACAGGGATGTTCTTGGAGCCGTCCGGGGTCTGGCGAGGAAATGAATAAGGGAGACGAGTGGAGACGGGGATTGCGTACGATGATTTTTGCGAGGATACCGTCATCCTGAGCTTCGACATCAATGGAGGCCTTGTCGGTCTCCTGTCAAGGGTGTGAGAAGGGACGCGTGGGAGAGGGGAGGGCTGGCGCGTACGACTTCGAGAAGGACGTCGCCGCCGGTGAAGGATTCGCCCTCGCTCTTTTTCCAAGAAGCAATGCCGCCCTCTGTCATGGTGGGACTCATGGCGGGCATTGCGAACTTGGAGAGGGCATGTCTCCGGGCGGAGGTGTGTAGACCTGTCGGAGAAAAGGTCAGGAGTGGAGACGGTGTGGGAGGGTGTACCTACGACGTGCGGCGAAGCGGGCGAGGGGGATGGACATCGTGCACGACGTTGAGGAGGGAAATATTGTACGACGGGTTTTTCAAGGGAGAATGGGAGAAACAAATAGCCGCAAATCCCGTGCGTGTCCGAGATTCGGATAATTATTTTATTTTATTTTATTATTTCTATTTATGACGTTTCTCGTGCCAGGCCAGCCAGTTCCAGTCCGGGCGGGACGAGCGTCGGTCCCCGCCATCGGACCTGGCGTGTATCTCAAGCACGACCAGCTGCGCGCAAGCCTCGCGGGCACTCTCCCAACCGACCCCAACCAGACACTCGCAATACACCGCCAACGCCCACACCCACCCGCCCCCAACTCCCTCATCCTCGGCACCGTCTCCCGTCTCTCCCCACTCCAGGCCGTCGTCGCCATATCCGTCGTCGATGGCGTCCCCCTCCCCCCCGGCGAAGAGTTCACGGGCGTGATTCGCACCCAGGACATCAGGGCCACAGAAAAGGACAAGATCAAGATTGCCGACTGCTTTCGCGGCGGCGATGTCGTCAAGGGTCTCGTCGTCAGTCGCCCTCCCTCGCACCGTGCATCGTCTGACCATCCCGGCTGCAGATCTCCCTCGGAGACGCGCGCAGCTACTACATCACAACCGCACGTAACGACCTCGGCGTCATCTTTGCCACGAGCGAGGCTGGTGGGTGCATGCCTCCGCCCCGTCCGCTGCTACTCACGCTCTTACATAGGCGCAACGATGGAACCGGTGTCGTGGCAGGAGATGCGGTGTCCGAGAACGGGGAGGCTAGAGAGGCGCAAATGCGCGAAACCAGAGAATCTGTGATTTGGTTTCTATTACATAATCACTCAGGGATCGTGGTTCGAGTTACTCAGTGCACTTGCAACGTTCAACGTTCTCCTCCTTCTCCTCCTCGTTCTCTTTTCGCTTGTTTTTCTAGTCTGTATTTTATTCCACAGGGTCTATGACGGCCGTTCTCTCCGCCGTAGATGCTCTACGCAGAGATACAATAATGGCATCCCTTGACGACAACCAGATCAAGTATGTCGACCGCACTCCTGCCACCACTCCACCTCACCCCCTCCATAAGCTATTCTTCTCCTACAGATTGGAAAGCGAAATACTATGAGGTCGCAGATATGCTCGCAGAAACTCGAACTGAGCTCGACGAATTCCACACCTCCAGCAAGGAGCTCGAGGAGGAGCTCATCAAGGAAATCGAACGAACAGAGAAAGCGCAGCAGGATCTAAAAGTCAAGGTCTCTCGCGTCGAAACAGAAAGGGACGAATGGAAGGTTCGTCATCTCCCCTTTTGTCCCCAACAACACATCCTGAACCTCTCCGCCCCAGTCCAAATTCATGTCCCTTCAGACCACCCACAATACAACAACCACCTCTTTGCAGCGCGAATTGGACACAGTAAGGCAGGAGTCCCAGAAGCTCAAGGTCCAACTCCGTGACCTTGAAATGGGCAACGACGACCTTGAACGAAACGAGCGCGCAGTCACGTCCACTCTGGCCGACGTCGAAACCAAGTATTCCCGCGTACTCGAAGAGAAAATTCTTCTCGAGCACGAGCTCCTCGACAAAGCTAGCCTAGAGGAGGAATGTCAACGGTTAAAGGATGAACTACGAGGTGCGTTTGATGCTCTTTCCCTACCCCAGTCGCTGACAGTCGACCGAAGATGCCGGGGTCGAAATGTCCATCCTCAAGGATCAACTTTCAGTTGCTCGCTCCAGCCCACCAAGCACCCATTCAGAATCATCCGCTTCCACAACACTCTCATCCTCCTTCCCTCTCTCCTCCCCCCCATTAACCGAGGAAAGCCTCCTAAGTACTCCACCACCACCCGACTTCAATTTGTCCGAGCTGTCGACCGACAAGTCATCGGTTTCGACACCTTCCCGTCCTCCATCTACTTCATTCAGTTCGGCCTCTGGCCAATCCACCCTACTCCAACGAGCTGGCTTCCAGCCAAGTAAATTCTCCGTTTCAACTTCTACGCCTCCTGTCACTCGCTCCAGCACCTTGCCTACACTCTCCGCATCACGCACTCTAGCCCCAAGAACACCCATACCTCGGCCCAATCTTGTCACATCCACTTCGAGCACGACAACCTCCGCCGTCCCCATCACGGCATCGAAGAGCAGAGGGGTCCAAATGGTATCCGAGATGCGTGCACGTGTGAAGAACCTAGAACAGAAAATTCACACCCGTGTTCCTCGACTACGCATGGGCAGCAATGCAGGAAGGCAAGCTGCAAATAGCTTGGCACTCTCCGGAATCACCCCGCCTTCGAGCAACGCGACTACGTCGACCGTATCCAGGGGTGGTGC
>JBBPQU010001041.1:0-11897 GCA_038092655.1 Boletus sensibilis
CGTGAGACTGACGAACCAAAAAAGGAAATTTTACATAAGGAAGCTTCGACCCTCCTAGCTTTCGGTTGGGCGACTTTCGATGTGAGGTGCATATCCAACATCTCGACGCCGGTCCTCACAGTGCCCACTCAGTCACCACTTGAACATGGCTCGCAGCAAACGCAGAACAACGCGTTCAAATCCTCAAAAATCCCGCGAACAGAGTCCGCCACTAGAACCACTCTCTCCGTTGTCAGCAAGGTCATCACTGACACCAGTACCTGTACACGACGAACAATCGGGACCACCAGAGCAAACCCCGGATGAAGCACACGAAGTAGTACAGGAAGCCCCTGTACAGCCTGTGCCAATGGCATCAGAAGAAGACACCTGCCCGGCGTGTAAAGACCTTCCTGCTGATATGCAATCTTCGGTCTCCAAGGAAAGCTGGATCAGATGTGACGCTTGTAAGAGCTGGTATCACTGGGTGTGCGCGGGGAATGGCACGGACGTCGACACAATCGACAAATGGCAAGTCTATGCTAAAGCTACTACTCGGAATATCCGTTATAATGTGTATGTGTGACGCATACAATAGGTACTGCAAATCATGCGTCCTCGAGAAACCCTCTCGGACGATCACATTCAAGCCGCCAGCCCGTAAATCGGCACGCAAACGTGCCCAGCCCGACTACGCTAACCTGAACGCGGGTGTGGAAGTCGACCCCAGTAGATGGTTACGTGTCATCCAGTCGAAACAAATCAAGGATGATGACTTCAGGCGAATGAAAGGGTCCGACGTCGGTCTCGAGTGGCTGGAGAACGACGAAAATGCAATGAAGGAGCCCATCGTTGTGGAGAATCCGGAGGGGCTCGGGATGAAAATGCCGGATGCTAACTTTACGGTGTCGGACGTAGCGGATATTGTGGGGCATGAGACGCCTGTAGAAGTCATAGGTATGATCACTTATTTAACGTACGTTGAATGCCGATACACTCTTCCCAGATGTCGCAACCCAGTCAAACTGTCCGGGGTGGACCCTTGGGAGATGGGCGGAGTATTACAACAAGGAACCCTCAGCCAGAGACAAAGTGCGGAACGTAATTTCACTTGAAATCTCGGGAACGCTGCTCGCGGATCGAGTATTACCACCACGACTAGTCCGCGAATTGGATTGGGTGGATAAATTCTGGCCAAGTACACGAAGAGGGAAGGGACACGCATATCCCAAGGTTCAACTGTACTGCTTGATGGGTGTCGCATCCGCTTGGACGGTGTGTTTTAGTGTCAAATCTCCAGCGCCACTAGTCCTGAATTCTGTGTAGGACTGGCATGTCGACTTTGCTGGCTCATCAGTGTATTATCACATCCTCAGGGGATGCAAGGCAAGCATTTCCATTAAACTCTTCGTGTCATCTTCCTAACCGCTCGGACAAAGGTCTTTTACTTCATTCGTCCCACTCCCGCAAATTTGGCTGCGTACGAGCGGTGGTCCGGGACAGAACTACAATCGAGTATTTGGCTAGGTGATATGGTTGACGAGGTTGTCAAAGTCACCCTTCATCCTGGTAACACTATGATCATCCCCACCGGCTGGATACACGCTGTCGTGAGTTTAGTTCCTTTCATCATTTTGCACGATTACAACGAAAATTTCAGCACACACCCATGGATTCGCTTGTATTTGGGGGTAACTTTTTGCACTCGTACAACGTCGGTACACGTAAGTATCTGAAACGTCATTCCCACATCGCACCCTCACTCGGGCGACAGAACTCAAAGTGATTGACATCGAAAAAGCCACGCGAGTCCCAAAAAAGTTCCGTTTTCCTTACTTCACCAAGTATCACAATTCTCCTGTTTATTCATCACCATGGCTAACACTTGCTCATCTCAGACTGTGCTGGTACGTGGCCGACAAATATCTCCGCGATCTCAAGGCCAAAGAAGAATTCTCGCCTCGAGTTCTGGAATCACTGGAGGCCCTATGCTCGTATCTTGTTTTGGAAGTGCGAATCATGGAGCGTGGAAGCGAAGCAGCGAAACGAGATGCAAAAGAACAAGTCCCTACGGATAGAATCAAAGACGCGTCGGCGCTGGCGAGAGAGCTCAGGTGGCGTGTCAGGCTGGCGGCGGGGACGACAAGCGACGATGAGGAGCATGGAAGGCCTGTCAAGAAGGCGTTGACGAATGGAAGCGCGAACGTAAACGGGGGAGTTAAGAGGAAACGGTCACCTATCGAGATGCAGGGCACGGAAACAGGGACCACACTGGGACGGGTGCAATTTAGGAATTTCCAGCCGAAGGGATGGGATGTGGTGGAGGATCTGCCGAAAGAAGAGGAAACACGAACTGTGCAAGCTGTGTACACGGAAGAGGCGGGATGGCAGCAGCGATGGATAAAGTGGAACGATGAAACGCTAGAAGGGGATGCCGGACGGCAGGCATCGGTGGAGCGAAAGCGGGAGATTACTATCAAGGTTCGGAAGATCGATGGAGGGCTGGAACGACAGCGGATTGAGCGCATATTTGAGAAGTGGGAATGGTCTGGAGTTTCTGACGAAAACGCGATGGAGAAGGAGGATGTCGAGATGAAACTGGAAGACGATGATCCATCGCGTCAAACGGACGTTGACCGACACATCGAGGACCAGAAGGAGGAGGAGGAGGAGGAGGAGGAGGAAGAGGAGGGAGTCAAGGACAGACATGAGGAGCAGTTGGATGCGATGGTGGTCGTAGGATAGATTGACTTGTTTTATTTCGCGTATGTTATATATCACCTGAGCGCTGTAACTTATCGGCGGTGGCAGTTGGATGTGGGAAATCTTTGTGAGGTTCCCTCGACCAAGTGCTCCTCGCACATCCGCCTTGTCTCAGCTTCTCTTCAAGTGCTCACCCCCCAGTGAAACTGACATTTCTCTCGTTCACAGTTCAGCTCGCACGACAAAATTTGTAACAAGGGCCATCGTGTTGAGACTCCAACATCACTCGCGCCATGTCGGGTCTCGCCTATGATATTCCGGAGAGCGAGACAGACAAGTCGGGCCCTTCCTCAGCAGGTGAATTCCGCACAGATGTCCACTCCATTCACGGAGGCTTCCACCCCAATGGTCACCAAAATTGGACCCCCGGCAATTCCCCCCACGATGCTGCTGGTCTAGCGGATGATTTCTACCCACCCCCACGTATGTCTCCTCAGCTTGCGTTAGACATGCTCTGTTGACATCTCTGCCCCAGAAGCCACCTTCATGCGTCATCCCAACCACTCCGTTCCCTCTTTGCCTTCGAGAGGTCCCCCGGAGTATGACGCCTCACCCGACCATGTTGCCCCCCTGCCGACCATCCATCATGATGCATCGGCCCTTGTTAATAGCATGAATGCCATGCACATAAATGACCCCCTCCCTCGTGGATCTAGTGCCGCGTCATTCAGTTACGATCCCATTCCTCGTGCCGGAACGTCCATGTCCATGCAGACCACCTCACAAAGAGGGTTTTATCACCCTCGACACGCCAATACCCTAGCTTCCGTCCCTAATGCAACTCTTCCTTTACGCCTTCATAGACAGGCAGATCCTCACTACCCAGTCGACGACAGCGGTATTATGCATCATCATGGCCAAATCCAGCCCAATGGTGCTGACGAGCTATCTCCTAGCAGAAGCAATGTCGGCTACTATGAAAGCGGGGAATCCCCGCAGGCTGGTGCAGATGCCGACATTGTGAGCATGTATAGTTATGATGATGCAGCATCTCCACCTACCAGTGCATATCCTTCCTCCGAATCATCGGCTCCCTTTTCCCGGAACCCGTCTGCGCAACCATACTACCCCCAAAGACAGTTTCAACCGGGCTGGCAAGGTTCTCAACAGAACTACGGACACACCCATCCTGGCCCACCGCAACCTGGTGAATATGACCACCTGTATGCCGCGGCCTCCAACGTCCTCGGTATGGGTCCCCCTCCACAGCCACCGATGAACCCCTACCTCCCTCCCAATCCGTACAGTCAAACTTCTGTCCAAGCGAGTCAGTCCATGCCCTATCTCCCACCAACCGGTGTATACCACCCAGGTCCTCCGGCTCCTCCAGGGACACCGGGCCCACCAGGCCCAGGAGCGTACGGTCCAGCACCCACTCTTCCCCAAGGATTTGATGATCCCGAATTTGAGATGCGCCCATCAGGAGCTTCTCTCCATCGGTCAGGCACCACAGCTTCTGTCGCTCTCTCGACCCGTAAAACTAAGGCCGTTGATCTCACGGCCCCTCCCTATACTAAGGAATACATTGACCAGTACCGTCAACGTATCAAAGCAGATCCAGATCCAGAAGCTCACTTCCTGTACGCCAAGTACCTTATCGAAGCTGCCAAGAAGATCGGAGCCGACGCGAGAGACCAGAGAGCTGTGAAGAGGTATAGGGATTTGCTCATCCAAGAGTCATTGAAGACAATTCGGAGACTTGCAACGCAAAACGAACCGTACGACGAGGCTCAATTTTTCCTCGCCAACTGTTATGGCACAGGATCGCTTGGTCTGCAGGTAGACCACGAACGGGCGTATCATCTGTACCTGCAGGCCGCGAAACAGAACAATTCGGCAGCGGCGTACCGTGTTGCTGTCTGTAACGAGATTGGAGCGGGAACCCGGCGAGACCCCGCCCGAGCTGCTGCTTTTTATCGCAAGGCGGCTTCGCTCGGAGATACAGCTGCAATGTATAAACTCGGAATGATCCTCTTGCTTGGTTCTCTCGGTGAACAGAAGAACCCCCGCGAAGCCATCAACTGGCTCAAGCGCGCAGCAGAACAAGCGGACGAGGAAAATCCCCATGCACTACACGAACTTGCCATGCTTCACGAGATGCCCAACTCTCAATTCGTCGTTCACGATCCTGCGTATGCAAAGCAGCTCTATACCCAAGCAGCACATCTCGGTTATACCCAATCCCAATTCAAACTTGGACAGTGCTACGAATATGGCGCCCTCACGTGCCCAGTGGACCCTAGGAGATCCATAGCGTGGTACACCAAAGCAGCGGAGAAAGGTTATTCGGAGGCGGAGCTTGCATTGAGTGGATGGTATCTAACGGGTAATGAAGGCGTCCTCAAACAGAGCGACTCAGAGGCATATTTATGGGCACGTAAAGCTGCAAACAAGGGTTTGAGCAAGGCCGAGTATGCGGTGGGTTATTATGCGGAGGTTGGAATTGGTATCAAGCAGGATATCGATTTTGCGAAGCGGTGGTATATGCGAGCGGCAGGTGTGTCTGCTTTCCTCTCTTCATATGTTTGATATGGGTGACTGATAATGTCACAGCACAAGGGAACAAGCGCGCGATGAATCGACTGACAGAGATGAAACGCATGGGCAACAAACGATCTAATGTTGGACGACCCACACGCCAGCAAGCAAAGGATGAGTGTGTTATCGTCTAGCACCAGAGGCCCCCGGGGAGGGGTCGAAAGATGGTGGAATTTAAATCACTACGACCTCTTTTTTACTCTGGAGTTAATATCCTAATACTTCCACATTTCATTTTGAGCGTATTCAGTGACTCGCGCCGTCGTTGCTTTGGACTGGAGTGTTATTATTTATCGATGCTTTTTCAGACAGAATGACTCGGTTACATAAGGTATTAGGCAAATACCTCCTATCGCAACTATCGAGGTCTCTGTTTCTGAACACAACTACATCGACCATGGCTGCAGCCAAAGACGACGTTCGACCTCATTTCGCCATGCAGTGTTGCCTGTCCCACTGACCCTCTCCCGGACAGATCTCGCTGTTGGAGCACTTGGACGTCTCTCAGATAAACTGTCTTAACGAGGAGAGACCACACGACCTCAAATCGATCTTTGCAACCAAGAAACTGAACACGTCGTCCGATGTCTACCTCGAGAGCAGCGCAGACGCCCAACTGCTCTTAAACATCCACGTAAGCCATCCCCTCCCTCCCTCCGGGACCCCGCTGACTCGTCATGCGCGGCGTCGACTCGACTCGGGGGACCCATCTAGTTCAACCAAGCCGTGCGCATCCGCACGCTCGTCCTCCGATCCACCGCCGCGCCCGAGCGCGGGCCCAAGACGCTCAAGCTGCTCGTGAACAAGCCCTCGATCAGCTTTGGGGACGTGGAAGGCACCAACGACGCGGTATTTGCGCAGGTCGTGACGTTGCGCAAGGAGGACGTACGGGATGGACGACCGGTAGCGCTCAAGTTTGTACGGTTCACGAACGTGAATAGTTTGCATGTGCGTGTTCTCTTTAGGGTTTTGTGACTCGTGGAGCACTGTATGCTGACCTGCGATTGTCGGTTAGGTGTTCGTCGAGTCGAATCAGAGTGGGGACGATGATGTTCAGACGCGGATCGATGCAATCGATGTGCTTGGCGTTCCGGTGGAGTATGTGACTTGCTTCCTTTCATCCATGATCGACTCACCCAGCCGTGCAGAGCGACAAAGAACTTGAGCGGACTCAGACAAGACGACAACTAGTACTGGGAGACACGCATATCCGAAACCAAAATACCTTTTTTTCGTCGTCTGCGCCTTTTCATACACTGCTCCCACGTTGTTTGTCAAAGATCGTGGCATAGTTGTACGTTCGTTAGCCACAGATCACGTCGTCTGTACACTATCCAGCCAGCCAGCCAGTTGTGACGATCCTTACTTGCCGTCGATCTGCAACCACATGTTCCACCTTTGCCTGGCCTCTTCGTCACCCTCGAAGACCCAGTTCACCTTGATCACTTCCGAGAATCCTTCACTTGTCCGAGGTTCTTCGTAGTTGTCGCGAAACCCGATCAAGGCAAGGTAAGGGAGGAGATCTCTCTTGTGCTAGCAAGTCGGAACGGTGAACAATCAGAGATGAAGCACCGTAGACGCGTAGCGCGTTCTCACCTGTGTTCCATTCGACGGGGGCTGGTTATATGCGCGGTACAGGTTGTTGTGCCATGCAAGCTCCATCGATCCTTCAAAGAGGAAACACCTGGCGCGCGCGCCAGCTTTCTTGGCTAGATCTACATAAAACTTTCTCGTCGCGGTATCTCGATTGGTGTTATCTGGCTTGGCGTTCAAACCTACGTGGAGAGGGGGAAGAGTGACAAGCGTACCTATCACGCAACTCTTGCCCGCCTTGAGAGCCTCCTCCGCAGCTTTCAGGCATTTGGGTCTCGTTCCCAAGGTATCCTGGTTGACGTGCACATATCCAACAGGGGCAAAGTGTCTGCGATAAAAGGATGATTTTCCGAGGCAAGGAAAGCCTGTCAAGAGGACGAGTTCCGGCTTAGACGATACGGGAATAATTTCCGCTGTCGGTGGGCAGAGGAGATCTGTCGCTGAGAGACGTCAGAGCTTGGAAATGGGTGGGAGAACGTGTAGCTGACTCGTTGGGAGACTGGATACGTGGAATCCGGGGAGCTTGTAGGGAGCCTTTGGGAGACCGAGGAAGTATTCCTGCCCATGATGATGAGAGGTTACTACTAGGTGACGCAGAATACGAACTGACCTCGGGCGTATGAAATGGTATGCCGATATTTATCGCCCACTTTCGATCCGTCGAAGCAAAGTCGTCTGCTCGCCCTGCGGCGTCACCGACAAAAAATGCGGCCTTCTTGTCTGTGTCAAAGCATCATGTCTTCTGAGTTCCATGTTCGACACACGTTGAGGATGCAAAAACCTCACGTACCGATGTCGACGCGTTGCTCCTTGAAGATGCGTTCGAGCGAGTACCACATGCCAGGCATCGGTTTCCTATACCCGTCCTTTGCACACGCAGCAAAAATGCGGAATGGTACATCTGGCAGCTTTTCAGCGCGTATCAGCCGTGTTAGAGGGGGAGGTGTCGATAAGAGAAGAGACAACAAGACGTAGCATACCGCACTCGCGATCAGAGGTATCTTTTTCTTCCAGTCTTCTAGCGCCGCTGCCCTGAGGGCCTGGTTGGAGATCAACACGATTGCGTATCTGAACAGATCCAATCACGACAGAACGATCATCAACACGGACTCGCAAGGCCGTCCGTGGATCACACGCACCCGTCTTGATGCAGTTCCTTCAGCTTTGCAGGCACGGCTTGTCGCCACCACTCCCACTTCAACGCCTCGGCGCCCTTGCTGCGGTGCCTGTGGTTCGATTTGATGACCGTCCCGTCCAAGTCAAACAAGGCGACTTTTGGACGAGCGGGTGGGTCGAGGTTGATACCATGCAGACACGTGCGTTTGGGACCGAGCGCGGGTTTGAGCCATTGAAAGGCCGAGGACGCGCCGGACGCGCTCGGTTTGGAGAAAAAGGGGTGGACTGCAGAGCCGTTAGGATGAGAATACGAGACCAACGCTCGCACTGAGCCTTGTGTGCTCACTTTTCGCGATTTTGCGAGTACTGTTCATGGATTCGTCCGAGACATCTGCGCTTTCTTGGAGCTGGGCGATGTTGCGCTTCCCGGCAGGTTCTGGGCCGTGATATATTCAGTGCGTACGTCCACGACGGCAAGCTGAACCTACGTCCTGTAGCAGATTGCTTCGACGGGCCAGCCTCAGACATAAGTCAAATGTGTCACGCTGGTCTCCCTCCAAGTTTGTTCAGTGCAACCAATCATAGTGCTCGATTAAAAACAGAATAACCTTTACACAGGGAGCAACTAGATTCCAAAATTACAAAGTGTTATGCTTTCCACTGCTCCCTCTGTCTACAATTTCATGGATCTATCTAGTCATTTCGACTTTTCACTCAGGAAGACGACACCGGGCAGGGCCTTGACACACTCAGTCTCATGTAGATCTTGAAGCGAGGAAAGCTCACCTTGCCCTCGAGAAGTTCGAGACTCGCACCACCGCCGGTGCTGACGTGGCTGAGCTGTTCCTCAGCACCGTACTGCGCTGCAACAGTTGCGGTGTCTCCTCCACCAATGATGACGGTGGAACCCTGCTTCTTAGCCTCGATGGCTGCATCGAGCAGAGATTTCGAACCAGCCGCGAAGGCAGGGAATTCAAACACACCAGGGGGTCTACGAGAGAGGGTCGTCAGTTCGCGCATCTGGACATGTAGGTTGTCGCACGTACCCGTTCCAGAGGATCGTCTTGGCCGACAAGACGGTTTCGCGGAAGAGTTCGCGGCTCTTTAGGCCTGCATCGAGACCCATGCAGCCCTCGGGGATACCCTCCTCCTGGGTGGCACTGCCAGTCTACACGAAGGGGCTTAGTGACAGAACGACGACAACGGGAACGTTTCAGACCTTGGCGTCCTTATCGAACTTATCGGCGGTGATAAAGTCGACGGGAAAAACGAGCTTGACGTTGTTTGTTTTTGCCTTTTCGACGAGGGCAGCGACCTTTTCAGAGCCGTCCTTGTCAAAAAGGGAGTTTCCGATCTTTTCCGATGATCTGAGAGGAACGGTAGCAAAGAGCGGTGAATTCTACGCACGGGCACGTTGTTGAGGGTCTTTGCAAACGTGAAAGCCATGCCGCCGCAAATGATGAGGGCATTGACCTGGTCGAGCATGTTTTCGATGAGCTTGATCTTGTCGGACACCTTGGCACCACCGAGGATAGCAAGGAAGGGGCGATCGGGGCTCTCGAGGACTTTTGCAAAGTACTCGAGCTCTTTCTTCATGAGGAGACCGGCAGCCCTTTTCGGGAGATCGATGCCAACCATACTAGCGTGAGCACGGTGCGCAGTGCCAAAGGCATCGTTGACGTAGAGATCACCGAGTGCGGTGAGCTGCTTCTTGAAGGTGTCTACGACGTCCTTTGGGACCTTTACCTTGTCTGGGCCTTTGCCCTCTTCGGCGCCATGGAAGCGGAGGTTCTCGAGGAGGATGACGGCACCGTCCTGCGCGTCATTGACGGCTTTCTCAACATCGGGACCGACGCAATCGTCGAGGAAGATGACGCGTTTGTTGATCTTTTCCGAGAGGACGTCTGCGACGGGTTTGAGGGAGTCTTTCAGGGAGCGTTTTCCATCTGGACGTCCGAGGTGGGACATGAGCACGACGGCCTTGGGATCTGGAATCGGATGTCAGGGGGAGGGGAGGGGAAAGGAGGATGGACATACTCCTATCAAGGACGAATTTGATGGTGGGGATGGCGGCGACGATGCGCTATGGGTCGATGATTCAGGGCTGGGGATGAGTCGGGCGCTCGGGTACGCACAGCAGGATTTGTGATACAGCGGCCGTTGGCGGGATCGTCTTTCATGGGGACGTTGAAGTCGACGCGGATGAGGACGCGGCTGCCTGGGATGGCATCGGCGAAGTCGGGGTCGTCGATGAAGAGTTTGTTTGAGAGGGACATGGTCGACGTTGAGGAGCAAGATGAGATCAAGAGATTAATACTTAAGTATTGATCGAGATATGCGTGGGAAGACAGCGCTTCATGGCAGACTCCAACTCGCTCGGACTCGACTTTGAGAAAGAGACGGCGACGGAGGAGACAACGACAGACCAAGCCGCGAACACCCCCGAGCAAGAGACAAAGTCAGAGAAGAAGAAGCCCTATGTTAACCCAGAGCGCGTCAAGACGGGCGGGCCACAGCGGGTCGGTGGTGACCTCGTCGTCGTTCACGCCACTCAACTGACGACTGGACACAGGAGAAGCCCTCCGAGGAGGAGCTCGCCGAGCGCATGCAGCGCATTAAGGAACAGAACGAAAAGATAAAGCAGCGACGTCTGGTAAGTACACGACCACCCCTCCAACACTCCAACAGTCCCACTCAGAGACTCTAGGATGTCAAAGCGGACGAGGATGCATTCAGAAAGATGCAGGAGACAGAACGCGTCAAGCAGGCGCATACGCGGAAAGTGCAGGAGGGTGTCGATCGCACACGGGAACAGAACGCGCGGAGAAAGATGGACAAGATGCAGAGCCGCGAATGGGACTCTGGCAAGCCCGCCGGAGAATGGAAACAGGCAAAGGAGGGCGAGACGGAACAACGGGGAGGGAAACCAGCACGCGGGGGTGCACGTAGTGGACCGCGAGGACGGGGTCGCGGACGGGGTGGTCGCGGCGCTGCGCCCGTCAGCGAAGCACCCGACAGCGAGCCAGCCCCGACAGCGACGCCGACAGCGACGACAACGACGACGACGACGACGGAGAGAGAGACGAAGTAAACGTATGAGTTAGATGACTAAGCCAATCGACTAGTTGAATCTGTACTACGTTGACGATGGGGCGAGGTGTCCTCCTCACCGCAAATCTACCGCAGCTACAAAATCTCATCAAACGCGATCCAGCGGGATACAAGGAGGAATTTCTGCAGCAGTATAACCACTACAACAGCACCAGACAGCTGTTCATCGTCAGCCCAGACGACAACGCAACCCACCTTAGAGAACTCGTCACCTTCATCGCACAGGTCTCTCCCCTGATCCCATCTCGCTGTCAGTCGTTTGATCTCCCAGACAGGTTGCCGTGTGCTATCCAAAGGAAACGGCCGAGTTTCCGTCTCATCTCTCCACCCTTCTCCTCGAAAACTATGGCGCACTCACCCCAGACACCCGCAAGACTCTCCTACAAAACCTCGTCATCCTTCGCAACAAAAATGTGATCGCATCCATCGAGTGCGTGCCATCTTCTCCTGCGCGCTGTTCCTAACGATCTCGCCAGTCTCCTCAGGTCCCTCTTTCCCTTGCTCCCCCGCACGACCTCCTCGTCCCTCCTCGTCTTTATCCGAAAAACCATCCTCTCCGATATTCGCACAGCCAATCTCCGATCCAAGAACCACAAGCTCAACCGCGCCGTACAAGCCATGCTCTTTGCCATGGTCGAACGCGGCATGGACGCAGACGTCCTCGGCGACAAGGAAAAACTCCGCACCAGCACGGCAGCCGGAGCCAACGGCGAAGATGCCATGTGGGCCGTCATTTTGACAAAGGAGCTCTGGAGAAAGGGAATATGGACAGACGCAAAGACCGTGTCCATCGTCGC
>JBBPQU010001042.1:0-11884 GCA_038092655.1 Boletus sensibilis
ATGCTCATCATCACCACGCCCGTGATACCACTGTAGAGGGCGGAAAAGGTCATCACAAGGGTCACCCTGTTCGCTCCGCCTCCGACATCGACGCTCACCATCATCATCCTGTCCGCGACACCGCGGAAGAGGACAAAGGTCATCACAAGGGGCACCCTTCTGCTCGCTCGGACCCCGAGACTGATCCTCATCATCATCATCACGCCCGTGATACCACTGTGGAGGACGGAAAGGGTCATCACAAGGGTCACCCTGCTGTTCGCTCCACCCCTGACACCGGTGCTCATCATCATCACCATGCTCGCGACACCGCGGAGGACGACAAGGGTCATCACAAGGGACACCCTTCCGCTCGCTCAGCCCTCGAGACTGATGCCCATTATCACCACCACGCCCGTGACACTGCAGAGGAGGACAACGGGGATCATCACAAGGGACACCCTTCTGCTCGCTCAGCTACTGAGACTGACGCTCACCATCATCACCACGCTCGCGACACCGCAGAAGAGGACAAGGGGCACCACAAGGGACATCCTTCTGCTCGCTCTGCTCCCGAGTCTGACGTTCATCACCATCACCACGTCCGCAACACTGCGGCGGAGGACGAGAAGGGTCACCACAAGGTTCACCCTGCCGCTCGCTCAGCCCCTGAGAGTGATGACCATCATCATCACCACGCCCGCGAAACAGCGGAAGACGACAAGGGGCACGACAAGGGGCATCCAGGTGATGCTATCGATGCCTAATACTCTGGAAACAATGTACCAGTGAGCGTCCTCTTGTAAAACATGATGAGTCAAAACTAATCTCTTCCTCTGGATTCAGTTGACCGTGCCTCTCCGAGTCTAGGCTCTCCTACCGTCTCATGGACTTCGTTTTGAGATATGCACTGGGATGTTAGGTTGCCGGGCGGTGAGTATGTTATTCGTTGTAAGAGTTCATTGGTTAGATATCTCCTGTACTTCGACGGACAATAAACTCGTGTGTTTCCCTGATGCCACCCTTTAGTCAAGACCGTACCAACACACTGGCACTCATCATCTTCAAGACTGGTCACTGTGTGTAATCATAGAGAAATTATTAGTTTGTATTGAAACTTTGTGCCATGGGGCAGTGGACCGAACGAACATGATTGGGGAGGAGAGCGAAATCAGAATAGCCCATACTATTATTGTTTGATCATCCAGGGCGGAGATGAAAGCGTACAGCATCAAATTTAGGAGAACCAAGTACGAGTCTCTCCGGTAGTTGCAACCTCCTGGTATTGAATGGGGATTTCGACTGCGGAGGGGTTATTCTACTCGTTCAGGCAAGTTTGGCTGACATCGCCTGATAGAGGGAGCTTGATAGGCGACCTCCGCACTCCCGTCGTCGAGGATGGCCGGGATACTGAAACCGAAAACGTCAAACGACGAGAGTACCAGTGGTCATGCGAGCTGTTCCAGAGGCCTGACGCAGCACGCTATCTAATCCTCCATCAAGCCATGTTACCATCTACCCAGCGATGCTGGTCTCGAGTGCTGAGGTGGGAGAGAAATCTACACGCGCCAATAGTGTGGGGAGCCGTCCATTCAATTGAACGGTTTGTCGGTGATTAACGATAGTAATCTGATCCACACCCACACTCACGCCGTCTGATTGGAATGAAGGAAGTTGTGCCAGCCATTCCACCGGGTGTGGTATTAATAACCACACAGTGTATTATTAGATCCCTCTGAGAGAGATAAACTTGGACGCTCCTGACGCGGGGCTAAATGATCTAAATATAGGCCCAATGTCGAAGTCGCTGAAATTTCCTAACTGGGTGAATAGAAGAGTGTTTTGCCTGCGTTCGAAAGATCAATCAAATAATACACGACAAAGTTTTCTTGTTGACAGGAACTTGATGTCTGGAAGTCGGACAGAAAACTCGGACAGGATCTAACTTCAAACCTTGACAACCTACACTTGCGAGCCAACGTCGCGTATTGGGTCGGTCCGAACCAACCCCGTGAATTGCGAAACAACTACATAGTTTATTTTGGTTCCAAGTTCCTGGAAGTTCTCCCCGGAAAAGTTTCTAAATTATAGTGCGCAGTGCGCAGTTTCATATGTAGTACAGTTCTCCAGTGTCTCGTACGTCACAGATTGCTCCTAAAATACAAGGCGGCGATTTTTGTGCTACTTGTCCGCTTTATGGGAGATGGCGTGCTCGAGTATCACAATCATCTCCGAAAGAGTTGAATGACATTGTGTCACCCAGACTCCGGAACTTCACAAAACGTTTTTGACAGCTATATTAGACGATGGTCCGTGCGGACATTGCGGCCATGAAGGGGAACAATGTCACTGTAAACATGACTGCAAATGTCAATGGTCTTTCTATACTTGGTTTTTTACAACCAGGCATTTGCGCGACACATTCAAATTTATATGGTGAACCTGACGCCGCGGTTGACTGTTGTAGCCAGGGGATGAGCCTAGTAGTAGCGAGTGGATACATGACTGCACGGTGGGACTCGGAGAAGCCTCTGCACGATAACGAGCATATGAGCATATGCGAGCAAGAAAAACAATGCAAGGGTTGATATCATCCTTGGAGCGAGGTGTCGAGATTCGGAGGGGATAACCCAGGTTAGGATTAGCATTGGCCAGTGGGCTCTGTCATTGGATGTTCTCGCTCAAATTATGGACCATATGTCACAATGTGGTCATTGGCACCGCCGACCCTAGTACGGGCCTACGGCAGATCCGTGTCGAAAGGTTGGCCCGTAGCGACATGTGGGACAAAGAGTCAGAGCGAAGTAGAGGCGCCCTAGCTAACTGACGGCCCAGCACTCGAGGATCGATGTCAAGAGGCAGAAAGAAACAACGTCAAAAGCGGCGGAGAGCTCACTGATCTGAAGACCGAAACTGAAGTGCAGACTCACCTCAGTCCAGTCCGGCCAATGCCGAAGGCAGCTTCTTTCTCAGCCCTTCACGTGTTAGTGATTAGGAGATGCACCCGGGCTGCTCGCCCACCATCCTTTCTTTTCCTCCTCCCACTCACATCCCCACGCAACATTTTTCTTTTTCCTTCAATGCTAGAAAGTTTATCCTATCGGTCACTCTGCACTGCCCGCGCGCCTCCTCCTTCAGACGCAGTCAAAATTCGTGCTGCCGTCTTTCATATGGTCTACATAGATGAGATCTTACCCTTCAGGTTCAACGTCGCTCTCCCCCTTTCGCTTGTAGACCTTCATTGGAAAACGTCAGTAAGGTCGCTACAAAGAACATCATTGCGACCCACCTGGATACTTGTCTCCTCTGAGACAGTGGTAAGTCTCGTCTGCAAAGCTGGTCAGCGCGAGATCAATTCTGCGTGCAAAGACGACACAACATAACAGTTTCTCGGCTCTAATCTCGAGTATTGTTACGCCTCTTGCGCGGATATATACAGGTCTAAGTCGATCTGCATTACCTCCAGAAACGTGGCGTATGACACGGTTGTGATCGCTGAATCTGGACTGAGAGCAGCATGGCTAGCCCTGACTTGTGCTTTCCTGTCGAGTTCCAGTTCTCGGGCATGCGGGATTCTACTCACTTGTCAGTTCCTTGGAGAGGTGTTACCATACTGTGAGGTCCCTGTTTTTGCACCTTTCTTCACCTATAGGACCATCGTCGAGAGGTGCGTCATGCTCCGCATTCTAACAAAACGGCTCAAATCGAGGGTAAGCCTGAGTAAGATACACAAATAAGTAAAAGGTCGGATTGAGACAGACAGGATCTGATATGGATAACTATCATGAGTGTGTCGAAGGCTGTCGAAGGCGAGACGGACATGTGTGAAACTTTTTGGAGAGTGTAAGTGGAACTATGGGAACAGACGACGGCATGACGACTCTGCTTCGACTTTCTGAGGTGTTGAGTGGCCGGCTGAGTTGTACAGATGGAACTGAGGGATCCCTTGGCATAAAAGACCAACGCCGGGAAGAAGCAGACAACATTGAGAGTAACAGCGAACTCACTGAAATTGTCCTGGGCGGTGTTAACTTGGGGGCGGTGTTCGCTTGCTCAGGCTTTGCTCACAGAATTCCGTACAGGTAAGCAGCATTTTTTCGGCATCGACGGTCGTGCTTACTAGTATGTGTAACTCGACCTCAGTTGACCATGTTGGGTTTTTGAACCTGATTGCATTACCTGGATCGCACGCAGCTTGCCAGTGACTTGGGTATTCAGAACACCGAGGTGTCCTGACCACACAATTACTTACTATTCACACTCAGGGTGTTACCAAGCGTTTCAGGTCATGCTCTCATGATATGTTAGCTTTTTCTTCTTGACCTTGGGTTTGCAGAGTTCACTTCGGGGTTAACCTCACGAGCTCCAGCTTGAATGACTATTACCTCGAGGTAGCCTCAGACTCGATCTCACCTTGTGGCAGCATAACCACTACATCTGCATCGAGATGGTTGTCAGCATCGTGCATGGCTCCGTCAGGTCAGCCTCACAAAGTGTCAGCCACCCCTCCAACCATGCACTCGGTCCACCGTCTCTCCTTCTTTTCTCTAACGGCTAATTAGTAGCCATTTCTCCTCAGCTAAGAGCTTCAGCAGACTCTGCGTCTGGTAAGCACTTCCTTGTATCGCACTACCTACCACCAATGTGACACGCAGCACTGGCATATCCCCACTGGTTATGTTCGTTGTAACAGGCCTCCACACCAAGCGACGTCCGCCCATTGGCATTGACAAGTCCAGCGTGACGATTGAGAAACACTGTGTCGAGAGATTCAGGCTGCTCCAGGCCGTATCACACTCGCGCCTTCACCTTCACCCTGTGAAGGTTCCGTCTTCGAGCCAGGCCGCGCGCCGCGTGTCAGAACCAAGGATGACTCGGAACGACAGTGACAGGGACGCTTGGAACCGAAACGAGAAGGGTAGACGTCCACCCATTAGAGTCCCACTCGGGCGACAGGCCCAAACTCGGGTCCGCAAGTTCATACCGAAACCATTGATTCTGGTCGAGAGGATGAAGGCACGTCAACTCCTTCTCGAGTCATCGCCATCTGTTGCTTCGGAATCTTACGTCGCTCCCGAATCGTCGAACCGCCCAATGACTGTGATGACCGCTCCTCCCTCCATCTACGCGACGCCAACCACTCATCGGATTTCGACGTACAACCTTCTTTCGTCTGACTCCCGCTCGTCTAACAGTGTCTCTTTTCGGGTATCTTCGCGGAACGATGTCGTGTTCGGGAGTGGCTTTGGGACGATCCCTCGATCGGTGAGACCCTTGTCAGTTGTCACTCTGGCCGATAGTTCGTCGAGTACGGACACCTTTGTGGCCGATTCTCCGTGTTGCATCAAACAGGCCTCTTCCAAGGCCCCAGTTCTTGCCGTTACCAATGTCCATTTAAACGTCGAATCTGATCCCGGGAAGAAAAGTGTATCCGACACTGGCGTTCGGGTACTTGCCGATTCAGTGACTGCGGACTTCGTGCACCGGACTCGCCAGTCGACCGATACTTTTGAACCTGCCATGACAAGTACGCCATTCACATCAAGTCAAGCAAATACCAATGGTGTCCCATCACCGATGGCATTCGTCACGTCAACTGTATACCCGACCCGTCCATCGGAGCAGACTCCTGGACT
Organism: Boletus sensibilis; assembly: GCA_038092655.1. Taxonomy (NCBI): domain Eukaryota; kingdom Fungi; phylum Basidiomycota; class Agaricomycetes; order Boletales; family Boletaceae; genus Boletus; species Boletus sensibilis. The sequence goes on from JBBPQU010001042.1 coordinate 5,616, forward strand.
CTCCGATAGCTTCGAGTTCGTGTCTCCCACCTCTCGGGCGGTGTATCCTTTCAACGCTCCCAAGGGTGCTTATATCGTCAAGTTTCCCATCTCCGGATCTACGATTTCGCTCTCGAACAGAACGAGTAGAGCATCCTTGTCAAGCGCCGTCATGCCGTACTCGAGACTTACGAAGTCTTGTGCCCCTCTCGCGACGCTTGCAAACGCACCCAAGCCAGCTCTGGGCTTTAGACGATTATCGAGCCGTGTCGCATCCCCATCCCCGACATTGGTGCTCGACGGCGTCTTCGCTCTCCCACGCGCACCGTCATCCTCGTCGTCACCTTCACCCCGGAGAACGCTCAGCGGTTTCCCTCTCCCTCGGCCTCGCAAACCAACATCACGTCGACCCCTTTCGGACATATCCAACGCGCTCGCCATCGCTTCCCCATCCCAACCCCTCTCCACACCCCTCACCTCATCCCGTGTGCGATCCGGACCTGACTCTCCCCGGTCAAAGCTTGCACATGTCCTCACCGCCCACGTCCGACCGCAGACGATGACTCGGATGCGTAGGCAAGCGCGCGTGCCGCCGCTCGTGAAGGGTGTCCAGGTGTCGAATGATCCGAGGACGCAGTGCGAGATCGAGGGGTTGAGGGTGCGGAGGGCGGTCGGGCTTGGTCGTGGCGGTGGTCGTGATGTTAGCGGTGACGGTGGTGGGAGGGGAACGAGCGAGCGAATGTCGCTCGCGAGCGTTGGAATGGTGGCGAAGCTGCGTGCACGATGGGAGACGGGAGCGGTGGAGCATTGCGGTAGTGTTGACGGTTGCGCATGATGCCCGATGCATGCGGGGATTTGTGGGCACTGAGAGGTCAGTTTTCCCTTTCGAGTTTGTTTTCTGTTCATTCCTGTTGGAGTTTGTCTTTGCCCTGTTCAAGGAGGGGGTGTATTTTTTTGGTATAGCTCTTTCATAGGTTGTGTATTTTTGGGAAATGTTGCATCGAACAAGGCGATGTTTGGAAAACATGAGCCTGACCGCACTGAATTCGAGATCTACGAGGTCTATCATACGGTGAGCTTCTACCGGACAGGATATCAAGATTCGTAGTAAAAAGATTAAGTGAATACGTACACACACATACATTCGTCAGTATCATACAACACACCTCCAATCAACAACTTCAAGACCCCTTGCCTGATCCCTAAAACACCCCGCTCCTCACGCCCCATTCAAACGTCCGAGCGAGTATCCGACCTTCATGAGGGTCTCGACGGCGCGGTTTCCGTTATCGGACGGCGCAGAGTGTTGCAGCAAGTCCCCGTCAAACGTGATGAAATCACGCGGGAAGATGGCGACGATGGTACTTCCACCATACGCAAAATAACCGAGCTCGTCTCCGCGACGCACGCTTGCGCCGTCCTACATCCGTGTCCGATCGCACCCATCCAAGTGATGAGCAATCGGCGCGATTAGATTTCGAGAGAACAGCTCACCTCGACCGTCCAGACGATGCTTCCGACAAGTAAGGCGCCGATGGCGACAAAGGCAATCGGCTTGCCGGAGAGGGTGTGTTTCAAGAAAAGGACGGAACGTTTGTTGCGGGAGAAGACGTCGAGATTGGTTTGGTTGATCGCTTGGGGGTTCACTGCGCCACATTTCAATCAGACCATCGTTCGTGCACATTGACGAGACGTGCTCGCTCACCGGTATAATACTCCCCCGGGACGTCTGTCGCCGTTCCCAAGACGGTCGCATCGACGGGCGAATGGAAGCGATGATAGTCCGAAGGCGCGAGGCGGAAGATGGCAAGAGAGCCACCGTCGAACTGGAGACACGACGGGTGGGAAGGATCGAGGTTCAGCAACGCAGGAATCGAGAACTCATCACCCTTGATCCAAAACTTGTGCGCGAGATCGACGGAAGGATAGACGACGAGCCGACAATCTGCCGCAGAGCAAAACCCAGCGGGATTGTCTGCATTCTCGACGGGCCGTGCATCCGGCTTGAGTTTTCGGTAAAAGAACTCGTTGAAGGTGGCGTAGTGCTGGATATCTGGATCGAGGAGCTCATCGAGGGCGATCTTGTAGGTACTGATAAAGGACGGAATATTCTTGACGCTCTCTGGGGAATCATAGATCCGCCCCTCGCGGACGCTTTGTTCACGGAGGAGATCCTCGACGTGTTTACTGCCCTCGAGCAGCTTGACCTGCTCCTTTCCGCAAAAGAGGAGGTGCATGCCGAGTCGAGCGTAAATGGGCATACTCTCGAAGAACTTTTCGCCTGTTTTTCTGTCGATGACAAAGTTTCCGACATGGTACTTGTTGGCGAGGTTTTGGAGCTGAGGCACAAGCTTGTGGAGGAAAGGGTGTTGGGTGTGGGCTGCGGCGTGAATTCCCTGTGTTACATCGCCACCGCCTTGGGATGGCCGGGTGTTCTCGACAAGGCTAGCGAGACCTTGGGCGACTTCGTTGTCGTCGGCGCCGGACAGACCAGAGTGTATCGCGATGTGCTCGATGGGCTTGGTGATGTGGTGGAGATGCAGGAGCATGGTGGTTATGTCGCCACAGCGGACATGATCTGTCACTTATCTACATCGGCTCCGAGCACATGACAGCCAAACATTCTACCTGCTAAACAATTTAGTAACATTTATCATGTGGTATTTACTAGTGTGAGAGTTCAAATGATCCGCAGTCTGATGGACGGCCGATAGACACCTTCTACATTCGGGTTCATGGTAACGATATCACGACGTCCCCTGGCAAGTGACTAGCCAAAGCTCAGCGCTCAGCCTTCACTTGAAGTTGAACCGGCGTTCCCACCAAACGTTGACCTCGGGTTGTATCGCCGCACGAAGCCAGGCCCAACCGGAAGCCATGATCCGACAGCTCGAGAAATGGGCAACGCGTGAGCAGTCGTTCGTTCGCGATTGGATGTATTGCAGTCGGCGGCGAGTACAGTAAATATGTTACACACACATGCAAAGACAGGAAGCAAAGCTTGACTAGTATTTTCTACGCAGCTTGTCAAACAGCGACTTCACCCTCGAGGTGACATCTTGGTGGAAGGAACGACCCTTCCTGGTCTCCCCAAGGGGAGTAGGGTAGACTAGCGTGCTGTTACCCCCAGATTCTGACTCTTCGAACTCTGACCCTGACTCCCGCTCCGGGTCTTTCCCTTTGATGAAGTACCACCACCCGGGAATCGAACGTACAGTGTCTCTTGTACCCTCCGGGAAAATCTTTGTCCTCGCCGTAGAAGAGATGTGCGAACCAATCAACCCCGCGACGAACATCGTGTCGAACGATTCCCCGTTGTCATCAAGCTGGACGTTGACGTGTGTGTACCCACACGGAACTTCGGCACTAGCCATCCTGAAATAGGGGAAGTCGTCCAATGTAAGATATGGCGTAGCCCCCGGGTGAAGATAGGCTGATGCAAATTGGGACGCGCTGAGATGCAAAGGGTCTTTCGCGTCTGTAAGTTCAGTGCTCCCATTGAACGTGTTGCCTTTCCATCGACCTTGTTCGTCGAACACACAAAATGCTGTAATCCACCCAGAGAGCCAAGTTGGCCCACTTCCGCCCCCGCTGAAATGAGCAACCTTGTTCCAAAAGTCCAGATTCTCGGGAGAGGTTGGATTGTCGTAGGCATCCACGAAGCGGGATATAACGGGTCGAAGGAGGTGATACCATGCGATGGTCTGGACCCCATACTTTTTTAGGCGCTCCAGACGGTGAAGAATATCCTCCCAGTCTCTCTTCTCTCCTTCCAGCGTTACTTTGGGGATCCCGCACATCAGGCAACAAGCATACGAGAAGTATTCCTTCATCGTCCCCATCATCACGATCGCCGAGGTCGCGCTATCAGTAGCGGTGGTAGTTGTGAAACTCGGCATAATCCACTCTCGCAAGGACTCGTCGATGATATGTCGTTGCATCAACTCTGTCATCTGACATGCTATATTGGCAGGATCCATGCTGTAGCGATTTCCTCCTGATGTGATCACCAGTTCTTGCTTCCCTTTGTGGGCAACAAAAGCACTGCGAAGAGCCTCTGCATTGCCATTGACAAAGAAGCAGAATTGCGTCAAGATTGCGAGCCAGACGTCGTCAGGACGGACGATGAGTGCGCGATGTCTGTTGTAAGCCTCCATCACCGTGTGGACGAATCCGTTGCGTTGTGGAATGATGTCCTGCATTGCATCGGAACTTGGAGGGAGAGATGAATGGAGGAGCTCGACGCATATCTGGCCCTGTTCCCGCGCAACGGCACGTAGTAGAGCAAGAGGTGGGTCCTTTCCCAAGCCCACTCTAAACCCATCGTTCCTTCTGAACGATTCGGGGGTGTGAGATGCAGGACAGAATGATATTGAACTTGTTGACGGTGGCTCCTATAATGATGTTTAAGTACATCCGACGAACTTGACTGTACACAATGCCACCTACGATTTGATTCATTGAGTAACAGACAACTTGGCGATGGTGGAGAATTAGGGCGTGCAGAATTCTGCTGTGTTCTACTACTTTTAACGATTCAGACCACCACGAGGGCGACTAAACCAAACAGGTGTCGTATGACTTCCGGGCTAAGAACCCACAGGTTAGATGGTCCATACGCAGCAACTTGGACAGCAAATACTGTATTCCTGGACCCGGAAGGGCACTGTAAACCGTACAGCCCATTTTTCGAAACGTTGCACCGCTTCCAAATTATGTAAAGTAACGTTCGGAGTTCGAATCCGGGTAACTCCCGGGACGGGCTAGTCACATAACTTGAAGCTTGAAGTGCCATCGCCATCTGCTCAAGCGTCAAGCGTCAAGCCCAAAGCCCAGTTTGTTGGAGAATACATTCCTCTTTGCAACCTCTTTGCCCTTTTTTGATGGCAGCCAAGGAGTAGTCGTAATAGCATCACTACACCTACCAAATTGGGTACTCTCAGTCGGATATCCATATTCAAAGTCCACCTGCAGCATTGCCGTTAGGATAGGAATGAATGAATGAATTTATTTGACCAACTACATAGGTAGAAGAAATGAAAAAGAAAGAGAAAAAGAAAGAAACTGAAGCAAAGTAAACTAAATGATGTTAGCTATATGCTCAGGGAGGAAAATACCAAGTACAGGGTGAGAACGCAAATGGAAAAATGTAGCCCGTAAACGCTGCCGATACTACTCGCCCCAAATGCGACCGCGGCGCCAGACGATTGGAATGAGTGTGCCACTATTAGGTGAGCGAGCTGGATGACGGAGTGAGATGAAAGGTGAAGGTGGTGATGGTTAACCAAGCCGGAAAGCGACGGAAGAGCACCGAGGTAGTAGTAACGAGTCATGAATTGAGGGCGCAGCAGTCCAACCGGGGGTCCGAAGAAAATTGGATAAATTAATTCGCGCGCAGCACGAGGAGAAAAAAATACTTACACTAGGATCGTTGACCCCGTCCCTTGATACTGACAACAGTAGGCACAACTGACTCAGGGCACGTCCACCATGTCGCTCGCATTGACAAATTCGGCACAAAGAAACATGCCTCATGAATCGCGTCACTGTACCAAGGTTTGGAGGAAGGCACGATGTTCGGAAATCAGACTACCGACGCGGAAAATCAATATACAATACCCGCGCACTGTACTAGAAGACACTTCAAGTTGGCGAAGGCTTCGGCTCCAGTTGCTGATCGGCCTCGCCGGAGTGCCTACTCTGACTTCAACTTCGTTCTGCAGTCTTGACACATCCTGCAATGTAGTAATTTTCCAATCCGTCGCCATTAGTATCGGTCCCAATCAAGTTCTGACATGGATCTACGAGGAGTGTTGCGTACCCCGGTATCATTCGGAATTTAAAGTTGTTCGGTTCCCGCGACCTGGTAAATTATGAAATGCGCTGAACACTCATTGACACCGTTGAGTCCAACGTCAGCCTCAGCGAAGCAGCTACTTCATTGAATGAACGGCTAGGCAGCAACTTTTACGCACTCGAACGACGCATTGGCCCACGAGCAAGTAAGCGATCCCAAAGTAGTGAAAATTGCCTTTGTTCAATGCAGCAGAGCTGTTGCCCAAATGCCAACGTAATTATTAGTATCACACGCTGCCGGTATTTGAATATTACAGGCAGCCCGCGCCCGTGACGGCAATGCAGTGGGCAGGTTGATAAGTAGAGCACTTTAAATGGTGCTGCTCCCATGACACCGAACGGCTCCTAGGTGTAGCGTCAGTCGTGTCAATGTCTGACAGTCTTCTGACATGGTCCCCAGTACTTATAGGTAAGGAAACCACTGCAGATCTCCG
>JBBPQU010001043.1:0-11877 GCA_038092655.1 Boletus sensibilis
TCAACTCAGATGTAGCTGTCAGTCCTGGTGTCATACTATGGTATCGCCTTTGGCCACCACAGGTCAAGCAATGATCATTACAATTAATATTTTCCTGCCATCTGTACTGACTTGGACCATTGGCCTCTGAGGAGGTTGATTTTGACTGAAGGGATTAAAGGTAGTACAGTACTCAGAATTGTCTGCAACTGGTTGTAACTGGTCATTTGAAATGCTGGTCTTTTTACACATGACCATGTCAACATTCCTAGCTACATATCAGCCCCTAGGTCAGGTGAAGTGGCCTGGTAGACACATATATGACATTTTTAAAACAGGTGCTCAATTTCTAGAAGGTAATATTTGTATCAATAAGGAAAATACAAATAAAATCTGGAGAAATCTGGAAATTTTTATGTGAATGGGGGAATATAGAACTTATTAGGGGCTGGCAATCTCATGGAAACCAGTTGTTCAACAGTTTTTTGATTTTTCTGAAAAGAAGGCAACTTAGTGTTTAAAAGTCCAGTCCAGTCTGGTCCTGAGTGCCTTTTTTGGTAGGACTAGACCAGGACTGCCCAGGACCAGTCTTTTCTACATGGCCATGTGAAACTCATGCTTCAGCCTAGTCAGCCAGGTTGTAGTAGACTCTCTTGGCTACTGATTGACCCCTTAGTGACATGGTCTGGCCAAGGTGTGGCTGAGATATGATCATTTTAAAACAGCATGTCATAAAAGAGTGATATTTATAAAAAGCAATCAAACAATATCAGGAAAAATAAGAAAAAATAGGGGAATAGGGGAAAATAGGGGAAGGTGATTCTACTTATGGGTGTGGCTGTATACAACAAAGGATCAGTTCAGACCAGTTCATTCATTTTTCAAAAATTCCAAGACCAAGACTGGACCTTCAAATACTAACTGGACTGTTTTTTTTTTTTTAATTCCCATGCAACCAGACTTTGAATCACCAGCTGGAGCATTTTGTTCCACATCAGATCTGGTTCAACAGGAACATCCAGGTTGTTATTTATGGTAGCAATATCACAATTGCCTAATTTAGCAGTTCATTCACATTATCTAAGTACATGTAAGTATGGGATATAACAACCAAAAAATAGTAGTGTTACGGTTTGCCATGGGAACATGGACGTCTGGCCCACCTGGTTCTTTTTCTACGCTCATCCACTGTTGTCCCACCCGGACGACTTTCTCTTCCCTCCTCTCTTTCGCACTCCTACACAGACCTTAACTCGGCTGTGCCCCACTGCCTCGTTAATCCGAGATCATCCAATGGCCATTGCCACCACATCCCTGATCCTGACTCTCCTGATGGCTACACAGACCTTACCTCAGCTGTGCCCCACTGCCTCGTTAATCCGAGATCACCCAACGGCCATCGCCACCACACCCCTGATCCCAATTCTCCCAATGGCTACACAGACCTTGACTTGGCTATGTCCCACTGCCTCGTTGATCCGAGATCACCCAACGGCCATTGCCACAACCTCCCTAACCCTGACTCTCCCGATGGCTATACCTACATAACCCTCTCGCTCCTATCCCCCCTAAACCACCTGGGACTTGTTGGAGGATCCCCCCCCCTCCATCTTTTTCTCTCCTATTTCCCTCCCTCAACTTCCTCGTCCCAGGGTCTTCCCTTTGGAATGACATCGTCGCCTCCCTTGTGGACTACGCTGTGCAGGATCCAGCCTACGAGCACTGCTTCAAGCACTGCCTCGAACAGCCTCTTTGATCCTATTCCCTATGACCCGGTTCTTCCCTTTCTATTCCAATTCTCTCCGAACTGTTCCTATTTATCCCGCAGACACTGCCTCCTAACACGTTCTCTCATACGCGTCATAATCCTTTACCTAGTCATGTACGTGACGCGACTCATCACATGACTCATGTCTTGCCTGCCCTTATGTACATTCAAGCTCCGCTTGAACCCTACTCTTACCTTATATAAACCTCGCCACTCAATACTTGTATCTCTAACTTAGACCTACACAATCTACAGTATAAAGTCTCTCTTCACCTGCTTCGACTCTCTTCTCGAACTCGATACTAGGCTCCGTCCTAGGTATCCCTTGTCTCTTAGTTCGTTGTCGTCACGAACTAAGACCTAGGCCAGTCATAAGCCCTAGGACCCCAATACTAGGTGTCGCCCTAGATATCCCTTGCCTCTTAGTCCTTCGTCAAGGCTAAGACCTAGGCCAGTCATAAGCCCTAGGACCTTTGGTTGTTGCAACCTTAGGAAGATATAGACTAGGAATACATCTTGGTGTTCCATTGTTACACAGTCGTAACAAGTAGTATGAGTTATATGTCATGGGATTTGGCAACAGGTTAAATTGGCCAACTACACTATGATATAGCCTTAGGCATATGGTTTATGATTATATAATATTATTGCCTAATTTAGCACTTCATTCACATTATCTAAGTACATGTATGGATTATGGATTATGGAAGAGTTATGAGTTTTGTATATGAAACTGTCCTGCAAACCAAGTTAGGAAACCAAAAATACTATGGGTTATGAGAGAGTATGGGTTATATTGGATGTGTGTTATAATGAAGTTGATTGTATTATCTGGTACAACAATTTCAGCAGTCATGTTGGTAACAATAACAATACTCAAGAAAGACATTGATTTCCATAAATCAGGGAGTACATATACTATGAATTCAGGTACAAGACTTGGTAGATCAGTTATGGAATACTACTAGTACAGATATGCTCTGTTGAAGAGCAGCTTCTTTGAAGTTGATGAAGGCATTTACAGATGTTTGAACCATCCACGAACTTTTTGTGGAAAGGTCTTCTTGATATTAGTGGGTTGGACTTTTGTCAAGGTAGGATGTTCTGCAACATATAAATCAACATTTAATGAAATATGAAATATGAACCTACCCAAAGGATGATGCAAAACAATCTGAAAGATGTCTTCACATAATAAGTCCAAATCTTTCCCATGACATATAATGGCCTGTTCCACAGCTGATGCAACAGTTGCAGGATAAGAGGAATTGATGAATTGCTTGAAGGAAGCAACAAGGTGGTTTCCTCTCTTGTTCTGGTTCCAGGAATAAAAAAAATGTCCCAGAATCAGTAGAATGGCTGAAATGAATGTTTAGTATAGATATCCCATGAAAATAGAGGAAATATCTACAAGTAGTAAGAAAGCAAGCTTGATAGATATCAGATTGTTGGGACTATAAGAATATAAGTGGAAAGAAAGAAAAAGAGAAAAAGAGAAACTCACCAAGGATGTCAATAGCTTCTGGATGTGATCTGCCTTGAGAGCAGCAAACTGGAATTTAATGGAGAGTAACAAAAGTTGTAATATTAGACAAGAAAAAAAAATGGAAACAAAGCACATACATCCTACATATGATAAGGGGGAAATTGCTATGTTAGAAGAATCTGGAGAACTTCAGAAAGATCAAGATACCAGCTAATGGGTGGGTTTTATCATGAAATCAGGTAAGCTCATTCAAGGATACTAATAACATGAACATAGCAACTTACATACTGTTAGCAACCAGGCAATAAAATAGAAATAAGCATGGATGCAAAGACACCAACACCACAGACACAGCAACTTACATTCTGTCAGCACACAAGGAATGAAATGGCAGTGAGCATGGATGTAAAGACATCAATACCACAGACACAGCAACTCACATCCTGTAAGCACACAAGAAATAAAATGGCAGTAAGCATAAATGCAAGGACATCAACACCACAAACACAACAACTTACAGGCTGCTAGCATATACAATGAATAAAATGGCAGTGAGCATGGATGCAAGGACACCAACACCACAAAAACAGCAACCTACATTCTGTCAGCACACAAGGAATAAAAGGCAGTGAGCATAGATGCAATAATCAACACCACAGATACAACAACTTACAGGCTGTCATAACAGCATACAAGGAATGAAATGACAGTAAGTATGGATGCAAGGAAACCAACACCACAGACACAGCAACTTACAGCCTGTCAGCAGTCAAGGAATGAAATAGCAATGAGCATGGATGCAAGGTCACCAACACCACTAACACAGCAACTTACAAACTATCAGCATACAAGAAATGAAATGGCAGTAAGCATGGATGCAAGGTCACCAACACCACAGATACAACAACTTACATACTGTCAGCACACACAAGGAATGAAATGGCAGTGAGCATGGATGCAAGGACACCAACACCAGAGACACAGCAACTTACATCCTATCAGCACACCAGGAATGAAATGGCAGTGAGCATGGATGTAGGATACCAACACCACAGATACAACAACTTACAAGCTATCAGTATACAAGGAATGAAATGATAGTGAGCATAGATGCAAAGACACAAACACCACAGACACAGCAACTTACAGGCTGTCAGCACAAGGAATGAAATGGCTGTGAGCATGAATGCAAGGATACCAACACCACAGCAACAGCAACTTACTCTCTGTTAGTACACAATGAATGGAATGGCAGTGAGCATGGATGCAAGATCACCAACACCACAGACACAACAACTTACCCACTGTCAGCATGCAAGAAATAAAATGGCAGTGAGCCTGGATGTAAGGACACCAATACCACAGACACAGCAACTTACATCCTATCAGCACACAAGGAATGAAATGTTAGTGAGCATGAATGCAAGGACACCAACACCACAGACATTGCAACTCACAAGCTGTTAGCACCCAAGGAATGAAGTGGCAGTGAGCATGGATGCAAAGTCACCAACATCATAGATATAGCAACTTACATACTATCAGCACACAAGAAATGAAATGGCAGTTAGCATGGATACAAGGAAACCAACACCAGAAACACAGCAACTTACCCACTGTCAGCACACAATGAATGAAATGGCAGTAAGCATAGACAGAAAGTCACCAATCCCACAAATATAGTAACTTACTTGCTGTCAATATACAACCAGCAAAATGACCATCAGCTCTTATTTCCATGGACTACATCATATGCTGCTTACCTACAGAAATCAGATTTGCATATTCAAGCTTTGACAGGCACTCAATTTTTGAACACTTACCTCAATGTGTGGAAACCATCCTGCCAAGTTTGATTGAATTACCCAGCCATTTTCCTCTCCTAGAATACAGTGTAGATTTGAATCCTTGAGATGCCTCTGCAAAGTCCTACAGTATGCTTGATCAAAGAGGTACTAAGATCACTGACAACTAGACTTTCCTTTTCACTGCATATCTTACACAAATCTCCAAGTTGATTTGCTGAGCTGAGACCAATAATGATTCCAATATCCCATCATCAAGTGCTTCTGCAGTGCAGCTAATGAGAGCAGTGCAATCTGCCTGCTCCTCATGCATACCTTAAACATCTTCCAGTGATGCTGCATACCTTTAGAAAGCATAACTACTCACCCTCCATACACACAAAACCCCTGGGAGGAAACTGCATTTCCTGCAACATGCCACAGTAATCATTCTTCCTGAATATCTGTTCTGCATGCTTGGAACACATAGCTAGTGCTTCTTCTAATTCCATCCCTTGTTCTACAAGCTCACCAAATGCAGTTGAATGCAATGCATCAAATTTGGTGAAGACAGCAATTACTGGCACTGATCACCAGTTCAGTACATAACTTAAATCATAGCATCTTCCTCACCATTTCCTATGCCACACTTTGAGAAAAAGGCTTCCTCTGCCACAGTAATTGGCCTGCAATGTTCATTCATTGGAATGCAATACCTATTATGAACAACATTAGGATGAGCATCACATGACAGTGCTACATAGGCTTGAACCATATAGCATGCAGGCGATTTGCCAGCTTCTGATCCCTTGCACATTCCTTGATGAACAGCTGAACCTTCTGGAGTTCATCTTCGCTACCGGCCTCGAACCCACGTGAATCATGGAAAACAAAACGGTCATTGCTTTCGAATGAAATTTCATGCTCGACATCATGCTCGCCACGCTGTAACTCGTAGTCACGAATAGTGTGTGCTGATAGTATGATAATACCCACCCCCAAGGTTCCCTTCACAACGGTGTCGATCTGATAGGATCCGTTAGTATAAAGGATGCAGTCTGTTCATGACAACATATTCTCCAACTGACCTTGTTACCGTTCCGATCACGAACGATTGGGGATTCGGTTGTCTTGCAAACTCTTTGGAGCAGCGTGATTTTGCCAGCATTGGCTCGTCCGACAACGAGAATCCGGAATCGCGGGAACATCTTCCTGACAGCAGCAGCACGTTTCGGCATAACTGAAGTATGACAGACGTCAGTAAACAAGGATTTCGTAGGTTGAGTGGGATGGCAGAGGAAGTGGGATGAGAGACGAGAAGGAAATCAGACAGTGGCACTAGACACTGTGGACATAGCACTCACATTCCTCGGCTCTCCGACGGCTCGAGGGACCTGAAAAGAACTGTCCAAATGGAGCTTGGACGGTGTTTCGTCTTCTATCTGCACACGTAACCCCATCAGGATGTATGAGACCAATCCATAATTAGAGCTGAGTGCATCAGGTACGAGTTGTCAAGTCTCGGGACGAGATACAATCTCAGCTGCGGGTAAAGTAGAAAGAAATTTGTCATGAACTTGTAGACCTGTAAGGAGAGAAATCCACCTCTTGGACAAGTCACATGTTGGCTATGTGGCGCCAAATTTTACTAGATGAACGGCACTTGACAAACTCGGGCAGTTACTTGTAAATGAGAACTTGCAAATGAGAGCGACGATGAATAGATTAGTTCGAGCCGTAGACCGCTAAATTAGAGCCCTCTGATTGGCTGGACAAACGGGCCGTATTTCCAGGTAGAGTTCGCCTGCGAGTCTTGAGAGGATGAGAAAAGTCAAGTCGTGACCAGTTCAAGTTTACCCTCAGCGACACAACTCGAACCAACCAGAATTGACACTTCGTTTCAATTCAGTTCGCCTCGGCGCGGCAACACTATCCGCAGAATATGTAGTACGTGGGCGGGTTCTGTTTCTTCGGCGCTGTGGATTGACCAGTGCCAGTGGTTCATGGCGCTTTGCTAGTACAACCGAATAAAACCATTCGAAGTCTGTGGGAGCCCTGCTGATACGAGATACTTGTTCCTTGGAGACTATGTTGACAGAGGAAAATTCAGCATCGACTCCTTGACATCACCCCTTACAAGTCACTGACTACCTCTTCGGCAGTGCGTGCTGTACTTGTGAGCGTTGAAAATTAGAGTCTGGTGACCAGACTAGTTGAAAATATGGTATCCCGACTTGATCCCGAGTCCCGACACCCTTTTCCTGCTTCGCAGAAAACACGAGGGCTGGCATCTGACAGACTATTTTACATTCAAGCTCGAGTGGTGAGACACTAATTGGTTGTGGCCTGGATCAGGTACTAAGAACAAGTATTCTGAGTGCATTTGCGACGCCTGCATGGAGTCGTTCTGTGCGTTGCCGCGTGCACTCTTGGTATGTGTACGAAAGGTGCCCTGGATCGATCGATAAGCTATGTATTTGTACAGCAGTCGAGGTACCTGTTAATTAGATGATTGGAATGTGTACCGTTTTTTGATGGAGTCTACACGTTCGCTCCTATGATCGTTAATACCAAAGGTCTGAACGAACCGTCCCGGGAAACTCACTTCGACGCGCGCAGCACTGCAACTAACTTTCCGATATTGACAGGTAAAACGGCGACACAGTAGGCAATCTTTAGATATAATATATTTCTCCCTGGATAGCACCCAGTGGCAAGTATGAGACGGGAATGATCTCCACGCGAGGACTCTAGCAATGCTCGTTTTCATAATACCCGCAGTCTCCTCCACGTCTTTCTTCGACAAGGGCACCGTTGCAGCAGTAGGGATCGCCGGATGGAAATCGATTATTTTCTGACCTCGCACGTGATGGGTACGCAATTCACAAAAACGTCGTCAACGATCTCCTACTAGGCCCGTTGCTCTGCCTCGTGGCTGAAGCGCTGAGGTCTGGAGGAGTAACTGCAAGGTACTTCGAACTGTTGCGGAGACGAAATGGATAGCAGGCTGGCACGATGATCGAGGACTGTGATACCCTCAGTCTTTGCACGGAACGGATGTTGTTAACGTTATCGTGGAGAGCGGTAAGAACCGAAAAGTTATTTCGCAAGTAGCCAATTGCCCCTGGACCGGAAGTGGCGAGAAGGGTGAGCATTGATGCAGAAAAAGACAAAGGGAGTACCCAGCACAGAAGCCACTGGAGGAGAATAAGTCATTGGCAACAGACCCCACGAACATGTCGTGTACAGAGACGTTGTGCAGTTCGGTTGAAGCGACGACCAGTTCCACCGAGTCACCGACTGCGCCGAAAGAGAAACTCTCACCGAGAATGAGTCGATACTTGTATTTGAGCTAAAGCTCGATCCACAGAATGCTCAGAACGCTGAAAGTCATGCATTATTTCATGCTCGAAGATACCTTCGGATATTAATGAAGCGACGAGTCGATAAGCCCTGCCGCTGCTTTATCTCCTTTTCGACATTCATAACGACGTCCTCGAGGTTTTCGGGCTCATTGTCGTCAACCATTTTGTGTGTGTTGTAGAGTCCTTATGAGCGATGCAGCACAGTGTCATTTTCGTCGAGGCACACGTGGTCGATGTAGTGAAGCTGTCTCTTGGTGTCACGCTATGGTATCGGGTCAAGCAATGGTCATTACAATCAATGTTTTCACACATCTGTGAGGCTCTGTGAATGAATGCAAAGACTTACTGACCGTTGGCTTCTGAGGAGGTTGTTTTCGACTGAAGGGAATCCTTAGGTACTCAAAGTTGTCACTGCGACTCGAGTCTATGGTGAGGCTTTCTTATGTAATCTTCTTTTTTCCAGACTGACGCCAGTGTTGGACACCCTTCCCACCTTCACGACCATCCACGATGTCGGATACCCCTTCCTCGACTCTGGAGCCATTGCTCACCTTCTTGGCTTATTCCCTCTCTAGGCTTGAGTCGACGTTCTACAAAATTCCCGGTTCTGCTGTGGTCGCACGATACGTCAAGTCCTCGCACCAAAATGATCCAGGGCGAACCATCTTGGAATTGATTCTTGTCATTTTTGCCGTCCGCACGCTACTGCAGTCACGGACACGAGGAGACAAACAGGGAAAACATTTCATACAATTTTCTGAAAAGGTCTGTTCTCCAACGGTGCAGCTGTCGCATTTCACTGATCACGCGTCTAGGAAATCAATGAACTCGTGGATGAGTGGACTCCTGACAGCCTTGTGCAACCTTTGAGCGAGTGGGAGCAACGGGATTTGAGCTCGGTTCCCATCGTTGCTGGCCCCATTGGCCCCAAACCCAAGCTGTTGTCCAGCGGCAAGTCAGTCATCAACCTAGCAAGCTTCAACTTCTCCGGCCTCGCAGGTAATGAGCAGATTAAAGAAAAAGCTATTGATACTCTGCGTAAATACGGTCTTGGAAGCTGCGGTCCCCCAGGTTTCTATGGCACTATTGGTAGGTTCAAGTCGTCTGCATCGAGAGCGTGTGGTTCACACGCCAAGTAGATGTACACCTTGACCTGGAACGCAATATTGCGGAATTCTTGGGAACGGAGGCATCTATCCTTTACTCTCAAGGATTCTCGACCATCTCCTCTGTTATTCCTGCTTTCTGCAAGCGAGGAGATATCATTGTCGCGGATCGCTCT
Organism: Boletus sensibilis; assembly: GCA_038092655.1. Taxonomy (NCBI): domain Eukaryota; kingdom Fungi; phylum Basidiomycota; class Agaricomycetes; order Boletales; family Boletaceae; genus Boletus; species Boletus sensibilis. The sequence continues at coordinate 9,665 of JBBPQU010001043.1, forward strand.
GTAAACTTTGCCATCCAGAAGGGTATCCAGATCTCTCGTTCGACGATTCGGTGGTATGACCACAATGATCCCAAGAGCCTTGAGGACGTTCTTATCAGCGTAGAGAAGGAGAGAAAGAAGCGTAAGGGTCCGTTGACACGTCGCTTCATTATCACGGAAGGTATCTTCGAACGTGATGGGGAAATGGTCGATCTGCCCAAGCTGGTTTGTCAAATGATGCATCTTTTTTTTCTTTGTTGTGTTAAGCATTCAACAGATCGAGCTCAAACTCAAGTACAAGTACCGACTCATCCTTGATGAGAGTATCTCTTTCGGTGCAGTCGGTCGAACTGGTCGTGGTTTGACTGAACTCTACAACGTTCCTGTACGTTTCTCACCTGGATGATTGAACATAGTAGTCTGATAACCTCCTTTCAGGCTACACAGATCGACATGCTCGTGGGTTCTGTTGCTAATGGTTTATGCTCGTCCGGTGGCTTTTGCGCTGGTTCTTCCATCGTCACCGAACATCAGGTGGGTTACATGAATGATGAAGTTAGCATTCTACTAATTGATCTTCTATCTGCTAGCGCATCAACGGGACTTCGTTCGTCTTCTCTGCATCTATGCCCGCCCTTCTCGCCACTTCCGGATCAGAGGCGATTAGTTATTTGCGAAATACCCCTTCGGTCCTCACCACTCTCCACGATAACATTGACACGATCCGTTCTGTGTTGGAAAAGACCGAGGGGATCACGGTACTCGGTCATCGTGCCAGCCCTATAATTCATTTTTGTCTCCGCAACAGTCCACAGTACCTCACGGTCACACCTCCTTCCCCCAACCACGAGGCAGAGGAACGGGTCTTGCAGGATATCGTTGACGATGCCCTTGCGAATGGAGTGTTGATCACGCGTGGTAAGCACCTGAGAGGTCAAGAGATGACCGATTCGCGCCCGACAATTCGCATTGCTGTCACGGCGGCATTGTCAAAGAAAGATGTGGAGAAGGCTGCGGGCGTCGTCAAAGCGAGCATTGCTAGAGTCCTTGCGAGGAGGAGATGAATGCCTGATAACGAAAGGCGAACCTTATCTCACACTTGCTAGGTGCTATCCCACGGAGATTTATGCCATATCTATAGACTGCCCTACTGTAGCTGCGTCCATATCGGATAATTAATTGCCTTTGTCCTATGTGAGTTCCCCAGGTATACGGTACTTCATGGATCTGTGTTTGTTTCATCAGTCTCGTAAGGTATAGACTAGGAGGCTAGCCAAAAAGAGTGCTCGTGCAAAAGATTCCAGAGTATTGGAAGAACGCGTAGGTCCGTGGGACGACGTAGCGTACCTATGAGTCACTCATATGAGTTGTAGACTGAGGGGGTCATGCTAGCTCATGTACGCGGTATCTAGAGAGACCGAGCAGCCCTGTAGTCAAAGCAATCACAACAGTTAACGATGCGTCGATGATACGAACTTCCACAAGAAACAAGTACACATTCCAACCTGCCAACTTCTCAAACTACTGTACATATACAGACTGTCAATCCACAATATGTTCCATACAAACACCCCCAGAGAACCAAAGACTACACTCTTTGTCTGCTCGTTATGTGACTGTGCAAGAGAGAGACTATCATAATCGAAGATGATGTCGCAGTTGGTGAGCTGCGGTGTGGGTGAAGGTGCATAGCGCCTCCCGGTCGCAATCTACCTTGGGCCTGAGCGTCAGCTGCGTTCCCATTGCTTAGGAGGACCCGACGCTACGAGGCGCAGCTCGGGACCCCTGTGATAGGAGGGTGGTGCTTACAGATAGTGAGATCAGCGCACTGGGGGCATGGCAATATGTGTGAACTCCAGGGCAGTCTCTGGTGGCATAGCTTGCATGTATGGAGTGAGGATCTGGTTGTGGTTCCTCAGGTAGAGCTGGAAGGCATTGCTCACCCATCGGCCTTTGACTTTCATGACTTCAAAAGGTATTCCGCGCATGAGATACTCTAACGTGGTGCCTATTTGGATTCCGTGTCTGTGTACCTGTTCGAATCCGGCTGCTTTGGCGACTTTGTTGAGTCGCGTGATGAAAGCTTGTCTGGTTAGGGGCTGGATACCGCTCCCTTTTTGGTATGCAAATAGTGGGCCGTTGGAGGGGGGGTTGTTGACTGTGAGGTGACGTTCAAAGGCGGCATGTGGGTCTGTAGGTCCCTGTTGTCTCGCCCAGTGTACCTCTTCTCAAGC
>JBBPQU010001044.1:0-11875 GCA_038092655.1 Boletus sensibilis
GCGCGAGTCGACCAAAACGCCGACTTGATTTCGGTTACGACCAAACATGACCTCGCCCTGAAGCGGCAGGCTAGAATTGATGATGTTCTCCATCGGTGCGGGTACTGTGTTCTCTCCAGAAACGAGCGTGATGACGTCGTCCGCTCTCCGAACACTATCACATACAGTAAACCATCAAGCGGGGAATAATTCATACCGAAAAACTGACATCTTGCAGACTCTTTGTGAAACGCTTGACGGATAAACATCCCTTCATCCCCAACTGGTTCTTCACCGCTGGCTGGTTATCACTCCGTTATCTATCCCATCCGCGTTAGCATGCATTCCACCTCGGACAGGGAACAAACGCACAAGAGGCCCATATTTGAAAGTTCGTACGTCTCATCGCCATCGTCCTGCGGCACCACCCTCACACGGTTGATGCAGTTTTCGGACGCCTCCTCCACTCCCTATTGACGATCTCTTCTTTCCCATGAAACCAGACGGGCATACCGAACTCCGTCCCGCCACACCTCGCGCTGATATTGACACCAGTGGCCCAGAACGCATCCCTCCTCTTGCCTGTCAGTGGACCACTGCGGTATATAAAAAACGCGCGTCGTTCACTGACTTACTTACTACTTGACCCAACATGGGGACCAACATGGGGACCATCATCTATATCTTGCAAAGTGTCCAATGGACAGGCTGAACGCGCCGATCAGTCAACGCTTGTAGCATACAAAGAACGACAGTGACGAGATACGCGAGCGGAAAATACGGTTACATCACCACGGAATAAGTGTGGAAGGAGGTAATCCCATCGCGTCAATCATGATGTCACCGAGAGATAGCTCGCGGAAGTACACTGTAATCGCTGGGAAGTCCGAAGAACCGCGTCAACGACAATATGAATGACCGAGGCTCGAGAACGCAAAAGGGTGGACGAACACTGGGTATCCAGTGGACCAGGACTTTGTGGCTTTGTGGTAGAGGTGAAACTTGCGGGACAATAGCGTCCCCCTCGACTTCGCGTCCAAAATTCAGGGATGCAACACATACAGCTGGATAGGTATATCGTTGACCATAATTGCAAGGTGAGAATCCTGGCTGGCGAATCAAGTTTCAGTGTGCATTTTTTCATACAATGCCTGTGGTTGTCTAATACAAGCATGTCTACCATACTTTTTCGTGAGTTTCTAGTCCGCGAATTTGATCGCTACAGCTAGGCCACCGGAAGTAGTCTGGTGACTCGACTGTTCTACGAGGCAATCCGTGCTTCGTAGAACAGTCTGGTTACCAGAATAGGTTGAAGGGTGAATGCGAGTGGTAAACACACAAGCTAGAGAGTTAGTATAGACTGCAAAATGGTGTGGGCGAAGCCCCGAAGCGCTGTCTTAACCGCCAGAGTGAGCTGCAAGGGTGGGATGGTCACCAGACAGGTCACGAAATGAGGCTAAGACCGAATGGCACGACGGACAATATGTTGGACTGCGGACCTGAAGAGGGAGTGGGTGCGAAAACGGCACGACACAGGAGCTATGTAGGACACTCCGAGCCCTCAGCTGAGAGCTGCAGCTGTGCGGCGAAAAGCAAAGAGCCGCACCGCTCCGCTTACTCATGCGCGGACTATATTCTAGAAGGTCACACGTGACCAGCCCAGACCGCCACTATATTTCATTATTTCATGGAAGGCGGCCGCAAATGTCTTGTGACTGACAGGGGCGACTCCCTCCGCGGTAGATGTACTTTTCTCGAACGGCGCAGAAACCGGTGGCACGTTCAGGAGCTCTTAGCGTAATCCTCGACGTCAGCGTATATAAACCCCACTCCTTTCCTTTGGGTCCTCTGCCGTCTCCTGAAACCTACCCACGACCATCAGCTAAGCCAGTGTCAGTGATACACCATGTCTTTGATGCGCTTCTATTACGATCCCTTCTCTGAGTTCGATCGTCTCTTTGACGATGCGTTCTCTACGCGCTTCCTGCGCCCTATCACCGGTCCCAGCACCGAAACTGCGCGTGACCTCTTCAGGCCTAGGTATGTCGTCAATAGCCCCTGTCCCTTCGTGCGTCCTGGCTGACGTCGATGGATGCAGGATGGATGTGCACGAGGATGCTGAGACCAACACGGTCACCGCGATGTTTGACTTGCCCGGCGTCAAGCCGGATGAGATCAACATCGACGTCAACCAGGACCGTCTCACCATCTCGGGTGAGACCAGTTTTAGCCAGCAACGTGATGAGGGCGGATACACCGTCCGCGAGCGGTCCTGGGGCAAATTTTCTCGTACTCTGATGCTCCCCCAGGGTACCGAGGTGAGCGTCGTGGAAATTTGTTTGTACCTCTTTGTTTCGTCTGACATGAATGGCTCAGCACGAAGACGTGAAGGCGAAGATGGAAAACGGTGTGCTGAATGTGACGTTCCCCAAGGCTCACCCTCAGCAGCAGCCCAAGCGCATCACCATCGAGTGAGCGCCTTATCGCCAAGACTTTTCGTTCGACGTCGCCTCGAACAAATTGCGTGCATCATCATGTATCTATAGTTCTCTATTCAGGTCGTGATGTACGATCTCTTTGTGTTTTGCAATGTAGGATGAGTTGGTTTGATGTTTTTGCGGTGCGTCGTGAGCGAAAAAAAGAGTGGAGCAATGTTACATCTAGTAAGCCATGAATGTGGTCTACGAAGTCTGTGCTCTCACTCCGTTCGTACCTCGGTATGATAAGGGCCAGCGATTGTACGATACAGTTCCTTCATGAACGTCCAGAGCTCGTTTCCGTACGCATAGTACAGCGCGCCGAAAGCTGCGCCCCCAAGATGTGCATAATGGTCAAAGAGTCTAGCGCGTGACCGTGAGCGATCGTCCACGTCAAGCAAGCAATTAACAAACTCACTTCCAACCGCGAATGACGCCGACGATATCCGCCAACACCAGCGCACCCACGCCCGTGGTGATCGAGACGCTGATAGGCAAGAAAATCGGTTGGACCTGGGCATCCGGGAAAGCCAGTGCGGTGAGGGTGACTGCGGCATAGATCGCACCGGACGCTCCTAATGAAGGCAGTATTTTATTCGGTACTTGCTGTGCTGCGTCGCCGACCAGGGCAGACGCTGCTGGTGACGACCGCACTGCGGCTTGCTTGGAAAGGTGCGATAAAAATCGGGGATAAAGTACTTTGGCAGAGACGCCGTGGCTGACTAGTCCAGAGAACAACCCAGCTAACGAACACAATTGATAAGTGCGGAAAGATGAGACTCTGGACGGCGGAAATCGTACCGGAAATGAAAAATGCGAGGAAATGCCACTGGGCACTTATGTCTGGTTCACGTGACGGGGAAACGCACAAATAGTGCGTCGCAGCAGCGCCTACGGGCAACCGAGTTAATCATTTTCAGAAATGAGCAGTGATAAAGCACTTGCCAAAGCTTGTCAACGCCATCGAATTGGCGACAAGGTGGAGGAAACTCTTGTGACTGACATAACCCTTAACCCAAGGCAAAAGCAAACCTCGTCGAGTGAACACTGACCTGAACATACTGGTGAGAAGCGTATAGGACTTTCCAGAAAGTGGATCATGTGTGAAAGCTCGGTTCATGAATGCATTGAAGCGAGGGATTTTCCACATGAGAAAGATGGCAGTATTCAATGCACAGATCGACCAGCAAAGTCGCCTGCCTTCGCTGGCATCGTAGTAGAACGAGCCCACGAACGCGGATACAGTCAGAGATATATTTTGCAGCGCGATAGGCCACTGATAGATCTTTTCCTTGACTGATTCAAGATACTTGAGGAATTGCTGTCCGAGGTAAGGGTGAGATCCACACGGCTGCTTATCATGCCATCGAGAGAGGATTCGCGTACAGAGACCTGGGCCCGGGCTTTTGCTTGTCTAATCTCCTCATGCGTGGGTTCGCGGAAAGTCCAGATGCTCATAAACTTCTTGACTTCTTTGGACCAGTGGTCGTTTTCAAGCTGTGTCTGCTCCGCAGCCAGTTCGAAGGCGGCCCAGGATCCAAACAAAAAGAACTATAGACCACAGATGGATGAGAAGGAAGGAGAGAATGAAACTCGAACACACACCGCAATTTGTTTTCGTATCGGAGGCCGACCGACACGTTCACAGAATGTTCGAACATGGTCCATGCCGGCGTGACGAGAGGTTGGAGCAGTGTCTATCGCCCCTCCCGATACGTTTCGAGAGATCCTAGGAAACCATTTCTGCGAAGTCTGGATGAACGTGCGACTTTGGGTTCGCCCAAGCCATGGATTGAAGGAGCGAAACGAATGTCGGCAAGATGTAGTCCAGAGCATAACTGTACTACTCGCGGCCCATTTGCCGAGCGCTGTTTCTTGCATTACCAAACTAGGCAACTTGAAACTTTACTACAACATCTCGATAGACTCGCACTTATATACTTGTGGGTCGTGTAATTTGAACGACATCTACTAACAAGAGTCAGTCGGTACCAAGCCATAGTAGTACAACCTCGCTCAGGATGTTTTACTACATTTCGTTTCTCCGTCCCCCACCCTTACAAACTAGTACGACACCCACCGAACCCATCCTCATTATGCCCCAGATATGCAACGATCTCCGAACAGAATACCTCGACGTTTCCATCGACATCTACTACGCCTGGTCTCTTCACACCCCACACCCCACCTCGCCCATGATCACCAAACCCATCAAACTCACCTCCTGGCGAACGAGCACCGCGTACAAAGAGATCCCCGTACCGAGACCACCGTACCGAGACGGCCAAAATAGACGGAAAGATTCGGAAGGGCCATCGTGGCGGCTCATATTGACCTGCGGATCGACGCAGAACGATCGGGTCGTCGTACTCGGCGAGACGGACACGACCGGAAACACGCCGTTTGCGGTCATGTCTATGCCAGTGAGCTTTCCCCGTCGACACGGTCCGGGGAACAAGAACACAGTGAAAGGCGCGAAGCAAGAACGGATCGCGCGGTCGTATGCCCTGCGTGTACCCCTCACAGACCGTCCAATCGTGTTCGACATTACGGAGCAGATCTCCTTTGACCTCGACAAGGTACGCCCACCCCGCATGTCACCTCGCGTTCCTCGTATCACGGCGGTCCGGAGACACATCTTTGACACCGCTCACGGGACAGCTGTAGAAAATATGGGACAGTGGCATCGGACTCAGTTCTTGGCTCGTACAACTCTTCTCCGGAAAAGGCGCAGAGACGGGAAGAACGCTATCTGATCTACGCGAATCGCTCTTTAGCACAGACGCTCGGCATATCTTGGAATTAGGTAGGCTAGGTCGTGTCACACAGGCCCAGAGACATCTTTCTTTCGGACCGGCTGATAGATAGCCCCTGGTAGGTGCAGGCACGGGTATAGTCGCCATCACGCTCGCCGTTCTGCGCTCGACGTTGGACCTCTCAGATCAGCCTGGCTCCATCGTGACCACGGATCTACGTGCGTGCCCACCACCCACTCAACCAACATCCAATCCCACTCATTCGCACCGACAGCCTCTGCGATACCCATCCTGCAAGACAACGTCACGTCGAATCACCCCCTGATGAGCAAATGCATTCCCCAGGCAGTCGTCTTGGACTGGGAACACGAAGAACTTCCACCACCAGTCCAAGCCCAATTGGAGGCCGGACTGGACGTCATTGTGTACGTGGCATTCTCATAGTGCTCGTCGACACAGGGTCCGTCTGATGTGATACGTAGCATGGCAGATGTCACCTACAACACAGCATCCTTTTCCGCTCTCATCGGAACGCTCTCACAACTCATCCAGTTCTGCAAACACAAACGGAACGGACGTCCCCCCAGGGTCCTCATGGGCTACAAGGAACGACACCCCGACGAACGATCGCTCTGGGATCGTGCCAAAGGCATCGACCTCCATTTTCAACAGATCGCACATGTTAACGGTGCAGGCGGAAATCCAATCGAAATTTGGCTGGGATGATCAGATACGATGCGATGCAACAATAGGTATGTTGGTATACAATATACACTAATCTATCGGGAAAAAATAACCTGTGGTCGTGGTTAGTTGGGAATACAAACGATGCATGGAGTGCTAGAGGGGTGGCAGCGGTCGACGACATTGAGGACAGATATTCTATATACATAACTCAGCCATCTCCCATCAACGACAAACCAAAGACTTACTCACCTTGATAGCAAGCCACTTGTCAAGGCAGTCCGTATGCTGGGGAGAGAGGCGAGTGAGTCACGTCAAAGGCACTCATCAGATAGACAAGTCACGCACGAACAAATGATGGCATGGCGCCAGACTATAATTCTTCCTTCCCCCGACTTTTTGTAGCAGACCGACAGCGACGTGCTGTAGCGGGTTGGGATCCTCTGCATGAATCACTTCCATACAAATGGAACAATCGCCCAGCGACTGCTCTGGTGCTTCGGGGTCCGGGACCGAGAGCGGTAATGGTGGGTGATAGTTGTATGTTTCTGTGGTAGCGAACTGGTTGGTTGAGGGGAGAGTCAATGTCTGCACGTGACCCCCAAAGTCACAGATTGACGTACGCGTTTGGGGAGAAAGAACGTAGGTCCTAGGCGTTGTTGAAGGAGCACAACGACCACTTGGAAAAGTACGAAAGCACACAGGTAATATGCCCATCCTACCACACCAGAATGGTCATCAACGAAAGAATAGAATAAACAACGCCGACGCACTCCGAGGTCCGACATCCAACACGTTCTTTGGACACGTTAAAAAATCTAGTTACGGTTAGCTCAACTTCGCTCGGCGCATTTTCAAATGTAATCCCTCACAGAGCGCAAAGTAGAGTCTGCAAATAGATGTTCCGATGAGGTATTCTGCGCTCAACGCGCTGGGTCGTCCCCGCTTGGCTGAGCGAATAATTTGTGGGAACCAAAACATGGAATACATGCTGGCAACGAAAAGGAGTGCGAGGGAGGGCGTGACGATCACGCGAATGATGAACGTGAGGAACAAGAACATTCCAAGCCCTGGTGCAAATATCGATGGATTGGCCATCAGAGCGAGTTAGGGACGACAAGTGAACACGTACAAATACGAGCTTGTGGGTCCGACCGAAGATGCTGAATGACGAGCTGAAAGAAGGAGGGTCTGGTGGGACGAGGAGGTGCTGTAGCTGGCAAGGGCAGTGGGGGTTGAGCGGCGTCAGTAGCTGGTGTGGAGGCATTCTGTGCAGGAGACGGAGTACGTGAAGCTTGTTGGGCTGCTGCATCCTCTGGGGCCTGGACTTGATTAATAAGAATCGCATGTTGCTGCATACCATACAGTAGAGTGAGCGGCAGCCGAAAACCAGGACCCAATTAGCGTTACTCACAGCCTCCAGAGCAAACAAAATGCAAGCAAGGAACGCCGGGGCGATGAGAGACATGGACGGTCGGCCATTTGCCAAGATTGCAAAAGTGATGTGCCCAGCAAACGCCACGGCATCAACGATAGCTTGAGTTAAGAAAGTCCATAGCGACAGGCGTGTAAGCGCTGCGGGGCTATGTGCTCTGTCGATTTGGCGGGATAACAATGCCAGTAAGACAAGATAGACGATGGCAGAAACACTAGCATCTAATATGCAGTATAAAACATACATGGCAATGGTAGAACGAACAGACTCACAGTTTGTAACTTTGCGGAAGAACGACTGAGACCTATGCATCAGTGGTCATCAGAGAACTATAAACACAAGCCCGTCGCTTTTCGTACCTCAAACCGTCCGTATCATGTAGGCGATAAAGTAGCCCGCACTCTCGGCTCACAAGCATACCATTCAAACGCAGCGGAGGTCTTTTCGCCGTCCACTTCCCGGTTGGCTTCTGAAGTTCATCTTCGAGGTCCTGCATGAGGTCCGCGGAAATGGGAGAAGGCTCGATCTGGGCATGCACCACAAATCCACAGCCCGTTTCAGCATTACCACCTGTGACGGTCATGGAGATTTCCTAATCACGCAACAAACGATGTCTGCGAACCTTGGGACGATTCTTGGTCGACAACACCAGCGTCTATCATCTCCATTAGTTTGTTAATCCGAGAAAGTAGCTCTGGTTTGATGACGCGAGCCGTTTCATTTCGAACGCTTTCCGGAACAATAACGGGGAGGTACCGAATGTCGATGTTACGCCTAACAAGGAGTGAGCGGAGGAATTCCAAACCGGCAACGATAATGCCTCACCCATTCGGTTCAGCAAACCCATAAATGGAGCCATTTGAGAGGAAGTGGACGCCATCAAACTCCAGTCGCATCTCGTCCGCACGTGATGGATCCGTAAAATCGAACCTTCCCTGATAATGACCTTCTCAGAAGGGAAAGGCTGGAACGATTCGTGAAGGCATCTTACGTGAACCATGGCAATCCGCTCTGAAATGCCTTCCACGACTACGGGAGCATGGTCGACGATACTCCATGACAGGTTCGTCGCTGCGGACCAATTCCAAGATCCCAATTTATCACTGAGCTCGGTCGTATTGGTATCCGACATGAAAGATTGTGCGAGTGACTTCCATGGAACGTTGGTCGACTCTAGGCTGGAAGGCGTTATGTTATAAAAGTCGAGAGAACCCCGTATGAATCCAGTCGTGTTAAAAAAGTAAGAGACACGGAGTGGATCCAGTCTTGGCCCATATGGTACAAAGGATTGTGCGAGCAAAGGGAGGGCTGGCCGGCTCTCCGGCTAGTTGCGTATCAGCATCATAACGCACAGCACGCGTAAGCACCTACCAAGGTGAAATTAGAGCTCTCGCCATTCATCCACGCGGTAAAATTGGACACCTGATCGTTCATAGTCTGTAATGCGTCCTGGTAATGACTCCGTGCGAGGTACTCGTCGCCGCTGTGATTCGTGAGCATGAAGAGCATAAATATTATGAATAGAAAGGAGGGTACGGAGCTCCGTTGTTGTTGTTGTTGTTGCATCCGTATGTCGTTGGGTGTGATTGCATTCTCATCATCGCGTTCCATGGCATTGAGGGTGGTTGTGGACGAGCAGGCTGTGGCCTACTGGAGCGGGAGGCGGTGATGGCCGATATGTTATTATGGGTCACATGACTCAAGTAACCCGACCGTGTACAAGATAACTTTGTCCATCCACGACTACCATGGTGAAAGGATCTCCGGACAGTAAACGTTGGACCCATTTCCATTCAGCGTTACAGCTCGCTATCAACAGATCCGCACACAAGTGGACGTAAGTGCGCCATTGATACCATCCAAACATTGCCACGCTAGAACGCAATAGATACGAAGACTTTCAGGAATGCTTTGCACTATGGTGCAAAGAAGAACCTCATGGCGCTGAGGGCATCTTTAACACGATCTCGCGACACATGGAGGACCAGATACACGTATGTATCGCGAGGCTCTCTCTTGTATGAGCTGACAGTGGATGCGTCAGGCAAGTTGCGAGACGCTATTCAAGGACTTTAATGTGCGAGAGAGTATAAACATCCTTCATGGCGTCGTCACCGACGCGCGCTCTCGGAAACAACACGGTGAAACGGAAGCGAAAGATATCTGGAAAGAGGATTTGGAGCCACGCACTGCAGTTCGCGCCAGGACCGTCCCGGTACTGGCGTCGGATGTGGACAAGCTGAAGGCGACATTACAAAGCGCAAGTCTATCCGTTACCCATCATCGTATGGCGTCAACTCATGTGTTCATCAGCTCGAAGAGGAGAACCAAACATTGTTTGAACGAATGAAGAGTAACGTCCAACGACAACGGGAAGCGGACGCCAAGACCGCCGAACTGTTGAAGATCTTTGATGAGGTGCGTACCGATGGGATAACATCGATGTACTGTATCTCACATTTGGTAGGTCTACTCGAAGTGGAGCAAGCTCCCTCACGACGAGATCTGTCTTTGGGCTTTGCAAGCAGCCGAAAATCTACCCCCAGCCCAGCCTCCCTAAATTTTTGCTGCCATTCTATCTAGTAGGCTGAGTATTCTCGCAGATCCTGGTGATGAACAATAAGACTATGATAATTGGTTCCTCAAGTTTTGTACCAAACTTACCCGCTCGTAACATCACTTGTACAAATTTCTAGAACTTATTACATTGTAGCGACCACTGATACCAGTTCCCGATTCCTGTGAGCTGCTTGATTCTGTTTAAGCCAACTTTTGCGGCGTGATCGGGGCACACGACTCCTCTAGCTCGATCATCTATCTCCCACAAACGCAAAAAGCAGATAGATAAACATGTCTTAGAACATCCTTGGAATGAGTACGGTCCGATCTATCACATCGCACTCAAGCTTCAAAGAAATACGGATGATCGTCCTTAGCTACATACACGACGCGTTTTGCAGAATTTAAGTCAAGAGAATATGTCGTCTGAAATGTGAATTCAAGATGTTACTTGCCATGAATATACATACTACTACAGTCAACTCTCTCATAACCCATACCACTTCAGACAGCACTGGCAGCCAAGCTATCAACTCAAGGGGATATGTCTTATAGGAAGCATAGATTACTGAGAGGTCATACTACAATACTTCCCACCATGTTTAATTGAAATTTTTAGTGGTTCGTGTGTCGGAAGTCTCCCAAGGGGTACTATGGGTCATGAGAGAGTTGACTGTAGTAGGTTACCCTCTCGGTCCTGAGGGCGGAAAATTCACAGCGAGGTTAGCGCATTCCTGCATTCCTGCATCCTTGATCCACAGACATACTTACTCATTACTATCGAGTATACATACGGGAAAGACTCACCAGCGACGAGTACATATCGTGACTTGGTCCCGGGATATAGAACAAACATCTCATGACAAGAACAGCCACGCCAAGGCTCCACCACATCGATCTCAACAACTTCAACAACTTCTGAATACGAAGAGAACGAGGTAAAACTGACATGGTCAACTGAAATACAGAGGTCCAGTCAGCATGTCTCACTCTCTCCGTAAAAAAAGGGTTACCTTTCTAAATGCAGTGAGCAAATGGTACGACTGCGCTGTTGCTGCTAGTGGATGCCACTACTAGGCAGGTCACTTCCTCCAACTATGCCACGAAGCTTGTCACCGGGCTCGCCGCTATTGTCTCCACCCGCTGGTTTATGCGGGCCAGGCACTTCATGCTTCCTGCCAGCTAGGATATGCGAAAAGTCATCACCGCTTCTGCGGACGTCGCGGATCTCGGGGATCACTGAACCAGCGGCAAAACTGAGGTAAAGTATGAAAGCGACGAGCGAGGACGTGATGTGCACGGTGATCTGACATCGAGTCTGCGGTGCATACGAATCAGAGAAGAGAGACGATTCCACTGAAAGGCTCGGAAGAAGTTGGAAATCCATCATTCGGGACGCTTGACTTTTTATGCACCTTTGGAGGGGGGAGCAAAATCGAATCAAATAATCCTCTTTTGAGTGGCATTTGATGCGATTCAAGCCATCGTGCTAGTGGCGTTTTTCTAGTGCGATCGCCACCATGGACGAACCTTTGCAATACCTCGGATCGCAAGCCACTGCTAAGATGGATACCCTCTTAGACTGCAAAGAAAAAAGGTACGTTCTCATCGAGATATACCATTAACTCTGTGGACCTCGCCGTCGTCTGCGGATTGACATCAGAAGATGGATCGCCCGCGATTGCTTGACGAGACCCTGCTGCCAAGCGCTAAGATATGATCTTGAAATGTAATGCAAGAGACATCGTAATTGAGGTATAATTGGATCTCTCGTGATGTACATGACAACGATCCATCTGTAGGACACCAAGCACTCCTTCCGTTACACATAAGAACTTGAACTAACGCTAATAGAACCCGGGGAAGGCATGTCAACTAAATGCAAAGGTCAGACGAGAAAGACACAATAATTCTGAAGGAGGCTTACATTTCCAGGTGCAGTGGGCTAGGCGGTTAGTTGGCACTGACTCCCCCTTTCTCCAGCA
>JBBPQU010001045.1:0-11873 GCA_038092655.1 Boletus sensibilis
AGCGCTCGCAGGTCCCAGGGTGAGACTACGTGTTGCAACGGGGTCACGTAGCTGGGAATCGAGTAAGAATAAGCGCCAAAGACACGAGCCTCGAACCTGACCATATTGAGAATAAGGAAACATGTTTATGGCGCACCCTGAGTTAACCGAAATACCTCGTTCCTTGACATCCCTACACCGACGATTGTGCACCATCACTGAGGATGTCGTCGACGAATACTGGTGAGTAGCAGCTCCGAGGAGTGATTGAGCAATGCTGACGATTCAGTAAGACCAAATAATAGTACTTGACACCAGTCGCACTGCCTATGTATACGCAGTCGCATTCCAGCCTGACGGAAAGCATCTTTTGGGCGGGAGTAGCGATGGGATTCGACGATGGCGACTTGCAGACGGTCAAGAGATCGGAAAGCAAATGCTGGGAATGACCGTCTGCGCCATTTCTGTGTCGAGGGATCACAAGTGGATAGTGTGTGGGACTTTTGATAGGGGGGCAAGCGTATGGGACGCGGAGATGCATAAAAAAGTCATCGACGTGGAGGTCACAAACAGGGTGATTGCCGTCGACATCTCCCCGGACTCGACCAGGTTTGCCACCGGGACTGGAGTCGGTGGCGAGAATGCGAGCATCTGGAGCATCACGACAGGGCAGAGACTGGTCGGCCCGCTCAAACATGACTATTTTGTCACTGGAATCAGATTCTCCCCCAATGGCGAGCACATCGCCACTGCCTGCTTTGGTCGCTCGATTCGCGTCTTCGACAGTCACAACGGGGACGAGCTCATCACGATCAAGACTGGTATAGCCTCACGGTCCCCGGCCACTCCGCTTGCGTGGTCAAGCGCCGGTCAGCAAATTTTTGCTACATCTGATGACAACAAAATCAGATCTTTCGATGTCTCCACAGGATCCCAGATTACCGAATCACAGCTTCTCGATGGCAACCACTCTCTCGCTCTAGCCGCCAACGGTAAATTCATCACTATCTTTGCATCACGTTCAATCTCGTTCCTGGACACTTCGACACTTCCTCGCATTGGCCATGTCGTTGAGAACACCACAGAGATATACTCGATTGCCATCTCCCCGGACTGTAGCTATCTTGCGACTGGACAACGTGACGGGAAAATTGTCATTCGTGATCTCAGTAATGTCCTTCCCAATTCGTACGGTCCTTTCCATGTAAGTATTTCTTCATAGTCCTGGCGTGTTGAATAAGCCCCATTCCGTCTCCTATGTTGACAAACTACACAGGTATCTACTCGCAAGCAAGTGCGACAAGATGCAGCCCCATCTGACTCTACCCCGGTAGGATTTTGTCATTCTGTTACCAAGAAAGCCGCACTGACTCCTTCATTATGTACGTACAACAGAAAGGTACTGGGAAATCCAGTCCACTCAATAGTGAAACTCCCGGTAAAGACGGTGATACTGATCTCCTCGAGGTACGAGTTCGCTCTCTCCCTCGAAGCGAGTTCTCACGATCGCATAGGTCGAGGTGCCGTCGAGCGCGCCTGGTCCTGAATTCAATTATGACGAGGTTGGTGATCACTACATTCTGCTTTTGCTTCCTTGTTGATTCTGCTGAAGCCACCATCACCGGCCTCCTCTGACCATCCCCGGGAGGATGAGTTACCGCCGGTTGGCTCATCCCAAGTCGGATCACGATCGTCAGATGCCCCAACAATAACCTCTCCAGAGGCACGTCTAGAGGGAAATCTCGACACTATCGAGCCACCTCAGGGTCGACGGATATTTAACAAGTGGTTACAGAGGAAGAGTAACAAAGATCCTGCTTTACATAAGCCCGATCGACTTTCCAGGAAGTGGCGCAAGCCTGCCGATCGTCGATCTCCTTCCCACTCACCAGCGAGAGTGGATGAAGGACCTTCGTGGATGGCTGCAGGCCAACGTAGGCCAGTGAGTCCTCTTCCTTGACAGACACTCGGATGCGGTGCGTCTAATACATCACTCTAGCGATCAGTCGCGACATCATTTGGGAGACCAAAGGTTCGTTGTGCCTCGAGTTTGTATGCAGGCACTCATCAGACATTACAGCGTAAATCGCGTGCCAAGGCTGCTGTTCCCAAGCATCCGAACACGGACACCTCGCGTAGCGGACAAGGTCCTGCAGATCCAAAGGAAGCGAATGCAGTATGCCTTTTCTGGTGATGGTAAAACTCGTCACTACAGCTCACATCCTACTAGGCGCAACAAGCGAACGATCCATCTCAACCCTCGACAGCGAGGAAGGAAGCGGGCCGAGTGCGTCTTTTTCTCCTAATGGTAGAACTCGTCACGACAGCTCACGCGCACGTCCCATTAGGCACAACAAGCAAATAATCCATCTCAAACCTCACCGGGGACGGTCCATCTAACGGTGCGCGTTACTTTCCTTGCACTTACATTCTGAGACTTACAGTGCGTCAGCATCAACAAGAAACAGGCAAGAGTACCCTTGCGATCACGTTTCCCACGTGGTTGTTGTGTTTTCGCTCGGGTACACAAGACGGGGTCCATTGATCTAGGTGATTCGATACATTACATGTAGATACTACGCTGAATGAGTATGTGGATATTGACCATGTAGTTCTTTGAGTTCGTGTTACATATTCACACATTATATGCCCGCGGAGGTTGGGATTGGAGGACAGTGTCTGATTGCTTAGAGCTGTTGCAAACCTAAAGAATGTCAACTAAGACGAGGCGTATGTTGGGCTGTCGCGTTCCTCCTGCTTCGCCAAGTTCTACTTAGTGCGAACGTCCAAGCCTTGAGGTAATTCTCCCCCGTGAACAATGGGGACTCGGGATGATCGTGATCGAGTACACTGATGGCTATTCGTTCCAGGGACTCTACCATCTGCCAGCACATCTTGAACCAACTCCCCACATTGTCCCGCTCTGGTGACGATATCGATGACAAGGAGGCACATTCACAACCTAAGAAGGTTCTACTCTCTCTGATCATCGCACACGACATGTCTAGAACAGCAAATTCTGACGACCTGACATACTGTATTCGATCTTGCACTACGCATCCCTAGAAACATTCGTTGATCATCTCAGATTGGAGACGTTCTTCCAGAAGTCGGGGACGCAAGCGCCTGACTTGTGACCGGCGTCACTCATTCATGCGCCATCGCTACCTGGTGCCCTCGCTATCACTCGGGCCATGTCAGTATGGCACTTGGTGTCTCTCGTGCAGTGGAAGAAACAGACACTGCGTCTGACTTGTCATTCTGAGCAGCGGGATTAATCACCTTTTGCGCACGTTGTCGAGCGCCTATTTCAGGCTGAGGAGAAAGTTTGAGGAGGTCGGGAGAGCAAGGTAAACGATGTGGGAGGTTAACGTTCCCGGATGCGGGTAGGTACAATGCGGTCAGAGGGTGACTTGACAGATGGCTTCGGGTGTCCCGAAGGATGGTTCCGTTTTTTTATCCAGGGCCCGGCTAACCAGATGGCATTCATGAGATCGTCATCGTTGTCGGGTTCCTTGGATTGCGGGAGGGCGGGCACGTCGCCGCTACATCTACGATTGATGCGCTGTAGATACGGGCTTATTGAGTGGCGCGATATTCTGCTTGCTTGCAGGTGGGGATATGGGGGAGAAACTGCGGAAATAGAAAACGGTTGGTTCTTCTCAACGTTTGTTCCTTGCGCTCATATTAAAGTTCTTGATCGCGTCCTCATGGGGAAGGATAGCCACTAGCCAGAGATTTGATGTCAATGAGCGGCTGTGCAGACATCCAGGGTAAGACTACCCATGGCAACGAGTGAAGGACTCGCCGCTGTTGACTGCTTGCCTAGTCGTCGCAATGAGGAAGAATAAGCGCCAAAGACGCCAGGCACCTGCGTGAACAGAGCAATATATTGAGAATAAGGAAATGTGTTTATAGAGCAACATTGCGCATCACGAGTAAACCGAAACACCTTGCTCCCTGACATTTCTACACCGACGATTGTGTACCATTGGTGAGGATGTCATCCATGAATACCGGTGCGTAGCAGCTCCAAGGAGTGATTGAGCAATGCTGATAATTCACTAAGACCCAACGATAGTACTTGACACCGGTCGCTCTGGTTTGGTGTGGGCAGTCGCATTCCAGCCTGATGGCAAGCATCTATTGGGCGGGATTAGCGATGGGATTCGACGATGGCGAGTTGCAGATGGTCAAGAGGTCGGAAAGCAACCGGGAATGTCTTTCAACACCATTTCTGTGTCGAGGGATCACAAGTGGATAGTGTGTGGGACAAGGATGGGGGCAAGCGTGTGGGATGCGGAGATGCATGGAAAGGTCATCCACGTGGAGGGCACAATTTACGTGGCTGGGGTTGACATCTCCCCGGACTCGACCAGATTTGCCACCGGGACTGACAAGAACGCGAGTGTCTGGAGCATCACAACAGGGAAGAGACTCGTTGGCCCGCTCGAACATGGCAGTTATGTCACTGGAATAAAATTCTCCCCCAATGGCGAGCACATCGCTACTGCCTGCTACGGTGGTTCCAGCATTCGCGTCTTCGACAGCCACAATGGCGACGAGCTCCTCACCATCCAGACTAACATACCACCATGGACCCCAGCCACTCCACTTGCATGGTCAGACGACAGTCAGCAAATTTTTGTCGCATGCCGCGACAAGAAAATCAGGTCTTTCGATGTTGCCACCGGGTCCCAGCTCGCTGAATCGCTGATTCTCAATGACGGACGTGACGATGTCCACTCTATCGCTCCAGCCCCCAATGGCAAATTCATCGCTACCTTAGCACCGCATTCAATCTCGTTCCTGGACACATCGACACTTACTCGGATTGGCCCTGTCATCAAGCATACTGCAAGGATACGGTCGATTACCATCTCTCCAGACAGTTGCTATCTTGCGACTGGACGATCGCATGATGGGAAAATTGTCATTCGTGATCTCAGCAACATTCTTCCAGACTTGTATGGTCCTGTCCCTGTAAGTGTTTGTGCCTTCATAGTCCCGGCATGTTGGGTAAGCCCCATTCTGTCTCCCACGTTGACAATCTACGTAGGTATCTACTCGCGACGAAGTACAACAAGACACGCAGCCCTCACCCTCGAGCGGCCAAGACGACAAACCACCTGACTCCACCCCGGTAGGATTTTGTCATTCCGTTACCGGAAGAGCCTTGCTGACTCGTTTATGTACAACAGCTCGATCTCACTCCCAGCGAGTCGCGTCGGCCTGCCGAACGTCGATCACCTTCCCACTCACCAGTGAGAGTGAATGCCACAAACGAGGGACCTTCGTGGATGGTTACAGGTCAACGTAAGCTAGTGAGTGCTCTTCCTTGATAGACAATCGTATGCAGCGTCTAACATATGATTCTAGCGGGCGGTCGCGACATGGTTTGGAAGATCAAAGGTTCGTTTTGCCTCGAGTTTGTAGGCACTCATCAGACGTTACAGCGTAAATCGCCTGCCATGGTTCTCAAGCATCCGGACACGGACACCTCGCGCAGTGGACAAGGTCCTACAAATCCAAATGAAGCGAGTGCTGTATGTCTTTTCTGGTGATGGTAGAGCTCGTCACGACAGCTCACGTCCAATTAGGCACAACAAGCAAACAATCCATCTCAAACCTCACAAGGGACGGTCCATCTAACGGTGCGCGTTACTTTCCTTGCACTTACATTCTGAGACTTACGGTGCATCAGCATCAGCAAGACACAGGCAAGAGTACCCTCGCGATCACGTTTCCCACGTGGTTGTTGTGTTTTCGCCCAAGTACACAAGATGGGATGCATTGATCCAGATACTACGCTGAATTGTCAGTATGTGGACATCGACCATGTAGTTCTTTGAGTTCGTGTTACATACTCATCCACGATATGCACGCGGAGGCTGGGATTGCAGGACAATGTCTGATTGATTAGAGCTGTTGCAAACATAAAGGATGCCGACTAACACGAGGGTGTACGTTAGGCTGTCGCGTTCCTCCTGCTTCGATGTTTATCTTGTTCATCACGAATCCAAGTACTACTTAGTGCGAGCGTCCAAGCCCTGAGGTAATTCTCCCCCGTGACTTACAGGGACTCGCTCACTGATGGCTATTCGTTCTAGTAATACTAATACCCACATCAACCAACTCCTCACATTATCCCCTCTGGTGACGATACCGATAACAAGGAGGCACATTTACAACCTAAGCAGATTCTATTCTCTCCATCACCACGACATGTCCATAAAAGCAAGTGCAGACGACCAGACGTATTCGATCAACTTTGCCTCGTTTCACGATCGAGGCGTCGCGCAGGAGAGATTAGACTTCAGCGGGCCTGTCCTGGCAGCTCGCCCTCATCGGAGGGACTCGGCTGTACTACGCCGTCATTGGTGTGAACCCTCTGGAATGCATCGAGAAACAGCCCGTCTTGTTCGATATAAACTGCCCAGCGGCAACAGGGGTGCACGTCACAAGAACGGTTACCATTCCTCTCGATCCCTCGACGTCTTTCCGAGTCCTGCAACTGTGTCACTGCAGAGTAGGGGACATGCCAACCCGAAAGTTAGTGTACTCTATGTATGTTCGGTTCCCTCGGGATACCTCAACGCAGAGGCACTCGCGTCAGCCGTCGTGTGTCACGTTCTCCAACACACAAAGGACCCAGATGACAAAGTATCCGCCCAGCTCCAAAGACTTTTCTCCTCACGGCGTCTGCTCGAGTCCGGGTGACGCGGCGACGAGCTCTTCAGCGCACGTTTTGACGAAGCGCAGGAAGAAAGATTGCATCGGGATGCTCGGCCACTACGAAATTTAGCAAGTGATGAACATTGCAGCGACAATCGCGATTCGACTCACTTTGCGAGTAGGACAGTACGGCATTATCACAGTTGGTTGCCTTGGAAATGGTCACTGAAACACCTGCCCCCTCTCTCCAGAGTATCCTCTTCGATGAGGCCACAATATTATCCTCGCATCTCAGACCGCGCTGCCCGCATGCAAAAAAATGTTCAGAGGCTCAAGTCTTGATCCATCGTTTTTGCATGTCTAACCCGCTCATTAAACTTGATCGAGAGCGCGAGGCGGCCAGGCGTGTAGGCCGTTTCTGCCGCTCGCAGGATGTAGAATGAATTCTGTGGTGGGAACAAGAGGGCTCGTCAATGTCGATGGTCCAGCCCAACGTCATGAAGGATGGAAGCGTACTGGCTATGTGGTGCGTAGATGTCAGCCAGCTCAAGCGAACCTTCGAAGTACGGCGATAACTCGTGGATCCTTCCTGTTCATCGGAATATCGGAACACAGTAGTTCCATCCTGCCTTGGGTGGTAATTGAACACATTAAATAATGTACTGCGCTCAATCATACTGGCGCGCATACCGCGTTCGTAGGATCCGCTTCCAACACCTCAGCATAGCACTTGAGAGTAATCTCTGGCCATTCTATGGCTTTCATGCAGATGTGTGTGCGACAGTATGCCCATGGTGGACCAGGGAACTTACCATTGAACATCCGAAGCCATTGCTAGCGTCAACGAGGCAGTGTGTGATTGCAACCATTCGAGCAGGAAACGCGAGAACGCGCAGACGTACATTCATTTATTTTATGGACAACATTCGTTTGCAGTTTGAACGCGCCCTTTTCAAGAACGTGCTGGGATGCACGCGTATTTTGTGCGCGGTATGTCGCGAGTTGAAATGCGGGTTGTACACTTGTCGTGAACTAAGTCCGCAGCCGAGATATAGCACTCGCAAGTCCCAGGGTAAGACTACGCGTGGCAAGGAGGCAAAGATTCGCCGATCCTGGTCGCCGCAACGAAGTCATGTAGCTCCGATGGCGAGCAAAAATAAGCGCCAAAGACACGAGGCACCCGCGTGAACAGACCAGTATTACTGATCTTATTAAGAAAGGGAACCTGTTTTAGAGCAATTTTGCGCACGACGAGTCAACCGAAACATCTTGTTCCCTGACATTTCTACACCGACGATTGTGTACCATCGCTGAGGATGTCGTCGACGAATACCGGTGAGTAGCAGCTCCGAGGAGTGATTGAACAACGCTGACGATTCAGTAAGAACAAACAATAGTACTCAGCACCGGAACCTCTGGTGTCAGTGGTGTGGTGTGGGCTGTCGCATTCCAGCCTGACGGAAAGCATCTTTTGGGCGGGACTAGCCATGGGATTCAACGATGGCGACTTGCAGACGGTCAAGAGGTCGGAAAGCAAACGGGAATGAAGTTGCGCTCCATTTCTGTGTCGAGGGATCACAAGTGGATAGTGTGTGGGACTTCTGATAGCGGCGCAAGCGTATGGGATGCAGAGATGCATGAAAAGGTCATCGACGTGGAAGGCACAACTTACGTTGGTGCAGTCGACGTCTCCTCGGATTCGACCAGGTTTGCCACCGGGACTGGAAAGGCTGGAAGCACTGACATGAACGCGAGCATCTGGAGCATCACGTCAGGGAAGAGACTCGTTGGCCCGCTCGAACATGACCATTATGTCAATGGAATCAGATTCTCCCCAGATGGCCAGCACATTGCCACTGCGTGTGGTGGAGGCTCGATCCGCGTGTTCGACAGTCGCAACGGCGACGAGCTCGTCACCATCAAAACTGACATACCCACCTGGGCTCCAGCGACTCCGCTTGCATGGTCAAACAACGGCCAGCAAATTTTCGTCGTATCTAAGAACAAGACAATCAAATCTTTCGACGTGTTCACGGGATCCAAGCTTGCTGAATCGCTGATTCTCAATGACCGCGACGATGTCTACTCTATCGCTCTAGCTGCCAATGGGAAATTCATCGCTACCTTTACATCACATTCAATCTCGTTGCTGGACACATCGACTCTCTTTCGGATTGGACCTGTGATTGAGGACAGCAGAGACATACGGTCGATTGCCATCTCCCCGGACAGTAGCTATCTTGCGACTGGACGATCGCTAGACGGGAAAATCGTCATTCGTCATCTCAGCAACATTCTCCCGGACTTCTATGGTCCTTTCCATGTAAGTATTTGTGCCTTCATAGCCCTGGCATGTCGAATAAGCCCTATTCCGTCTCCCATGTTGACAAACTACGCAGGTGTCTACTCGCGAGCAAGTACAACAAGACACGCAGCCTTCAACCTCGAGCGGCCAAGACAGCAAACCACCTCATTCCACCCTGGTAGCATTTTGTCATTCTGTTACCGAAAGCGCTGCCCTGACTCCTTCATTATGTACGTACAACAGGAAGATCCTGGAGAATCCAGCCCACTCGACGGCGAGACCCACAGCGAAGATGCTGATAGTGATCTCCTCGACGTATGAATTCATTATTTTCCCCCTCGAAGCAACTCTCATGATGGCATAGGTTGAGGTGCCATCGAGCATGCCCGGCCCTCAGTTCAACTATGACGAGGTTGGTGATTCCTACATTCTTTTCTTCCTTCCGTGTTGACGTTGCTGGAGCCACCGTCCCCAACCTCTTCTGCCCATCCCCGGGAGGATGAGTTACCGCCGGTTGGCTCATCCCATGTTACATCACCGTCATCCGATGCCCTACCAACGACGTCCCTTCCAGAGGCACGGGTAGAGCAAAATCTCGACACTGTCGAGCCACCTCAGGGCCGTTCGACATTTAAAAAGTGGCTACAGAGGAAGAGTAACAAGGGTCTGGCTTTATATAAGCCCGATCGACATTCCACGAAGTCATCCAAGCCTGCCGACCGTCGATCTCCTTCCCACTCACCAGCGAGAGTGGATGGACCCTCGTGGATGGCTGCAGGTCAACGTAAGCCAGTGTGTCCTCTTCCTTGATAGACGATCAGATGCAGTGTGTTTAACATATCATTCTAGCGAATGGTCGCGACGTCGTTTGGAAGACCAAAGGTTCGTTGTGCTTCGAGTTTGTATGCAAGGTCTTATCACATGTTACAGCGTAAATCGCGTGCCAAGACTGCTGTTCCCAAGCATCCGAACACGGACACCTCGCGCAGCGGACAAGGTCCTGCGGATCCAAAGGAAGCGAGTGCTGTATGTCTTTTCCGGTGATGGTAGAACTCATCACTACAACTCACATCCTATTAGGCGCAACAAGCGAATGATCCGTCTCAACCCTCGACAGCGAGGACGGAAGCGGGCCTAGTGCGTCTTTTCTGGTAATGGTAGAACTCGTCACGACAGCTTACGTCCTATTAGGCACAACAAGTGAACAATCCAGCTCAGCCCTTGACCGCAAGGGTCCATGTAACGGTGAGCGTATTTTCCTTTAGCCTACATTGTTAGACTCACAATGGATCAGCACCAGCAAGAATCAGGCGACGCCATCATTTCGTTCAGATTACCCGCATGGATGTTGTGTTTTCGCTCGAGCACAGAAGATGGGACACATTGATCTAGGTGATTCTATATAATACATGTAGATAACACATTGAATCGTCAGTATGTGGACATTGACCATGTAGCCCTTTGAGTTCGTGATACATATTCACCCAACGGTCACCGATAAAGTCTATACGCACGCAGTGTCTGATTGATTAGAGCTGTTGCAAACCTAAAGAATGTCAACTAAGACGAGGGTGTACGTTAGGCTGTCGCGTTCCTCCTGCTTCGATGTTTTTCCTGTTCATCACGAATCCAAGTACATACTACTTGGTGCGAACGTCCAAGCCCTGAGTTGGGGGTGATTCCCCCCCGCGAATAGGGCCTCGCTAGTAGATGATCGTGATCGAGTACAGTACTACTAATGGCTATTCGTTCCAGGGATGCGATCCACATCAACCAACTCCTCGTATCATCCCGCTCTGGCGACGATACCGATGACAAGGAGGCACAATCACAAACCTAAGCTGATTCTACACTCTCTGATCATCGCACACGACATGAACAGTAAGTTCAGACGACCTGATGTATTCGATCAACTACATGTCGCTGGACACATTCGCCGATCATCTATTCGAGACGCTCTCCCGGAAGTTGGGAACGCGAGTGTCATCGTAACCCTGCGGGAGATGCTTTGCCTCATTTCGCGATCGATCCGACGCACGGGAGAGATCCGACATCGGCGGGCCCGTCCTGGCAGCTCGCCCTCATCGGACTTGGCGGCAGCGCCATCATATTGGTGTGAAGGCGTGGTATTCTGCTTGCTCGCGGATGGGGGAGAAGCCGAGGACGAGAGCACCGCAGGAATAGATAACGGTTCCTTGCGCTTCACATTAAAGTTCTTGACCGAGTCCTCGTGCTGCAAGATAAGCGTCAGCAGTGATGGCCCACCAGCAAGAGACTCGATGTCAATGAGCGGCTTTACAGGCATGCGAGGTCGGCTATTGGACTGATTGGATGCCGAGCTCCCAGGACGCCGTGGCGCGACCAAATCAGACAAATGTATGTCTTCGGAGTCGATGTCGTAAGAGTCACTCGACTGCATCAGTTCCATCATTTGGATTGCGTGATGAGAGCTTAGATTGTGCTAGATTGGTGGCAAGGGGATGAAAAAGGGCACAATAATTATCACAAAGCCAACTCTAACGTAAGGAGGTGGCGCTTTACCATGTGGGCTAGAGGATGAGTTGGTTGCTGCCAAGATTGATGCCCTGCGTGCCGCTCCACTGGGCATCAATGCACTTGTTGAAACAGAAGCTCGTGGCCGATTAAACGGCGCCTGAGGCCTTGAGATCTGACCAGCATATCGCAGCTCATCCTCGTTGTGGCACTATGCCGCACTGGCGCGAGGCTCGAATCTCGGCGACAGATTCGCCAACATCGAGACTGGTTCAATGAAAGTCGTGCGTGCCATAGTGATTGTTACGGAGGTGATACACAGTAAGAAGCTGGGAGGACAATAAAAAAAATAAACACCAATGAAATCAAGATCCAAAACCATACGACACACGGTCACCCGCAGACTTTGCCGATGATGTAA
>JBBPQU010001046.1:0-11866 GCA_038092655.1 Boletus sensibilis
AAGAACACTGTGGAGTGTTGGAGATATACAAAGGGAGTGTAATCTGGTATTGTACTGTTAACTCTTGCTTCACTTAGGTGCTAGAGTGAAAACTGTGAGCACAGTGAAGTGCTCAGAGCTACATTGGTAGAGCTTGCAGTTGTCAGGCTTTGTTCAATTAAGCTTTTGATCAAGTCCCTACTTCCTAGCTTCACAGATTCAACTCTGTGTGTTTGCTGGTTGCTAAAGCCTTTGGCTGGGACCTCTGATAGCACTACAGGGTTGAGACCTGATTGGTGGGGCTGTTACAGCCAAGTAGGTTGGCAGGTGTTGTTAAGACTGGGTAAACTCCGAGGGGAACTCCGGAAACTCCGGAGTTGTCTTGGGCGGACGGGACTTGGCTTCACCATATGTGGTGCACCCTTGTCAGGAGTCCTGTTTGTCCTGGAATTTACTAGGGGTCGGAGTAAGACTTAAGGCATACTAGATGTCAAGTCGAGCAGAGGTTCAGAGGAGAGTCTTTGAGACTCAGATGGAGGATTTGGAGTTTATCTAAATTGATATTCAAACTGAGGAGAAAGTACAGGAGTAACGGAGGTTTATATACTACGGAGTTGTAGGGGATTAGTAATGGAGTGGAGCTGGTTTATAAGTAAAGTATTGGAGATAGAGTAAAGCTGGAGCTGTGCTCCTAAGCGGAGCATAGGTACGGAGGGAAACAAAAAGCGAGACTAGTATATATGGGGATGGAGATGGAACATAAGATAATGTATTGATCATAGACAAGGTCCGAGGGTTAGAAGTTGTGTCTCTAGTGAGAACACACTGGAGTTTGTATGTACAGATGTGGAGTTGGTCCGGAGGACTGGGTTTGGACTTGGAGGATTTCCGGGATATGACAGGTGTTCTATCTGTCAATCTTTCTTGCAGTTGCCAATCCATTTGTCTCAGGCATTTTGCCTTTTTTCCTATCATACCTTGTGCTCCAGTTACCTTGCAGTAACATCTAGCACTGGTAGTGAGGTAAGGTTATTCGTGTGCATCCCTGATTGCCTTTCTTTTCAAGATTTATATTGTGGTCAATGTATATATATTGTTGTTTTTTCTTTGTATGCTTTTTCTAATATGCAAATTTATATCAGGTCCTCCCCTCCAACCTCTCCTCAATGTGCTTGGAATGCTGCTCACCAGGCTGAACATGACCAATGTCAACTTGGCTCTCCTCCTTCCCATCATTGTCCTCATCCTCCTGCTTAGACTGCTCAAAACATTCCTGATGCTTTAATTGTATGTTATTGCCATATATCTACTATGCATATGGTATTTGAAATGATCTCCCCTGTTTCCTCGTCATCTTCCGCCAATTCCCCTACACTTACCATAGGAAAGGGGTAGTCTTTACTATCCATAATCTATTGCTGGGGTCCAATATGACCTTAAACTGTCAATTAGGTGCGAAGCCTAGTAAGGGGTCCAATATAACCTTAAACTGTCAATTAGGTGTGAAGCCTAGTAAGGGGTCCAATATAACCTTAAACTGTCAATTAGGTGTGAAGCCTAGTAAGGAGTCCAATATAACCTTAAACTGTCAATTAGATGTGAAGTCTAGTAAAGGGTCCAATATGACCTTAAACTGTCAATTAGGTGAGAAGCCTACTAGAGACCAATAAGTCTGTAAACTGTCGATTGGGTGAGAAGCCTCTCTGAGACCTGAGTAAGTCTGTTAAACTACTACAATCCCACCTCGAGTCCCCCTTCTAGTATGCCAGTTACACTGCTATTAGATACTCAATCCTCAGTCCCTCTGTTCAATATGCTACTATGCTGTCACTAGATACTGTTCACCTTGTAGTACTCATGTTTGTGCTCTGCTACTCGTACCCCTATCTTGTCTCATGGTCCATTGGTGGATCTTATTGCATTGCAGCTGCTGTGCGCTGGCGTGGTAACCTGTTGTCTCCTTTGATCCGCATATCAGATCTCTTTTGTGTCTAATCTATAGAATTGGTGATCAGATCTTGGTATTTATGTTTGGATCTTGATCATTCATTTAGTTTCTTCTTTGATTTTGGACTTTGTTTCATATGATCAGATCTTGATCTCGGATCTTGATGCCCATCTCAATTATCTAGTTTATTTGTTTCTTCCATTACACATGCGTCTATTGCATGTTGGACAATCTTTCACTTCATTCATGATGTTCCCCTTTACCCATTGTGTATAGCCTTCACTGGCCCTCTACCCACTTGCATTACATCATTTCCTTCCATCATGTTCTATGATATTCTATACTGGCCCTAAACCAGTTCATAGTTAGTATATATAGCTGTAGTTGTATTATTTGTATGTCTTTACACTTGAAATTCCCTTTCACTTGCTGCAATCCTTTGAGGGTTGTATTTGCGAGTCTTCTTAGGGCTTTGACTGATTTGTGACCATTATTTGGTCATTTCAGTATTGACTATATGTAATTTCTAGATCCATCCTCCTGTGTCTGTCCAGCAATATCCAGATATACCATGCCATCAGATTGAACACCATTATGTTCAATGCATGTATCACCTACAATGCTCACCACCACCAGAAATGTTTTTGACTGCCCATTATCCTGCTCCACTCATTCCTTATCCAAATCAGCCTCTACTACTTGCAATGTTTCTACCTGCTCCTCAGCCTCCTCAGCTCTTTTATTTTCCAAATTATCAACAACCTCCTATGGGCTATCAGGAATTTGCACAGCTGCCTTATCAACCTCCACATATTCCTCAAAGGAGTGTTTTGGACAACCGGGTGGATTACAATGCCAGATTGCTAGAAAGATTTAACTCTGATCATCAAAGCCATCGTAACCAAAGATCCAATCATTTCTCTACTTCTCATTCTGTCAATGCTCAAGCTGGTCCTGCATATCCTCCACCTGTCCAAAATCAACATGTTATTGACTTTCAACATGATGCACTTCAGCAAGACCAAGAGGAACAAGCACATCTTCATTCCATAAGATTACAGCAGCTGCAGTGGCAGGAACAAGAATGTCTTCATATCATGCAATTGCAAAATCAGCAGTTGCAAAGGCAAGAGGCAGAGCAGCAGAGATATCTTGCAATGCAGGAACAGGCAAGATACCAACAAGAGGAGAAGCATAGGAGATATCTTGAAATACAACAGCAGGCATTATGTCAGCAAGAGATGGAGCATCAAAGGCTATTGGAGCATCAGCAGGCACTATGTCAACAGGAGCAAGGGTGTTTGTCTCAGGAGCAGAATGCAATACTTCAAATACACCAAATCTCTCAAGCATTGCATTCAGAGGCCCTTGGTGAATATAGCCAGCACTCAGCAAAACAGTATTAGCAAGATCAGGAGAGGCAACAACAGTATGTATTTCTCATAATGCAGATTCTGTTTTTTTTTCTAATGAATTTTCATTTCCCTGGTCATCTATGCTTAGACGATCTTCACCAGGTCATGCTCCTTCAAATCCAGATCCAGATCCATCTTCTACTTCATTATCCTCTAGTTCAGCTTCATCCAGACAGCCTTTACCACCACCTGCTCCAAGACCTCCAAGACCCTCACCACCACCACCACCATCACATCCTAATCCTGATAATTCCAGTTCCAGCTCAAGTAAGTCTGAAAATTTCAATGGTCCTGATCCACAACATCCACATTGCATTCCACCTGGTGGTAGGATATATTCTGAGCCAGTCCAGCCCCATTCCCTTGGTCTAATGAATATTCAATACTCCAATTGCCATGCTTTACATTTTATCTCTGAAAAGCTCTCCAACTCTGGTGTTCATAATCCTCACTTTGGAATGTGCTGTCTTCAGGGTCAGGTTGATCTTCCTCACATCCAGCAATGGCCATGTGTTCTGCAGGATTTATTTGATGATTCTCAAGATCATAGGGAGTTCAGAAAAAATATTTGCCAATACAACAATATTTTGGCCTTCACTTTTATGGGTGTTGACATGGACAATCAAACTCTTCAGGAATCTGGGCCAGCATCTTTTCGTGTTCATGGTGCACTTCACCACCTTATGGGATCCCTCATGTTGAGTACCCACATACATTCTATCACATCATCATCACTATTGAACTTGTTACTTTACTTGCTCTATTATCGCTATCATTATTGCAGCGCGACACCAAGCACATATACCTTGTTATCTTGTAGTCACATGTGACGTGTCACATATTTGTATTGCCGCGTCGGACTGTTGTGCCTCAGTCGCTGTCATCCATTGACTGAGGTATGCATCCATCTCTTTTCATTGGTATTGGTCACTCATAGCTAGTTCTAGTGATTTGTCCTAGGTAGCTAACTAATCATAGTCGCTGTCATCCATCGACTGAGTGATTTGTCCTAGGTTCTTCACCTCATACCACCAGATGAAATACAGCCTTTCTATGCTCAGCTCTATATGTATGATCCACAGGAGGCAACTAATAGATGTGCACAATGCAATCCCCAATTGGATGGTGCAATTTTAATGGATCTGCATACCACTCTTAGGGATATTTATCCATATGCTCCACTCTATAAGCAGGCCTATGAAATCATGCAGGTTAGTCACTTTCCATTTCTATATTCTTTTCCCAACAAACAAATTTATGAAATCTCATAGGCCAAACCTCCAGAGGAGCATACAGATGTTTGCATGTGGATCCATTTGCAACAAGGAACAGATGCTAGATGATATAATCTGCCTACTATTGAGGAAATAGCTGCAATTATTCCTGGTGATGGTTCACAAATTGTTGGAGCACATCATGATATCATTCGACATCTACAATGTGGTGGCCTATGTTATATCAACAACCTCCATCCCTCCTATCTTCCCCTTCACTATGTTGTTTTCTTTCCACATGGAGAGGAGGGCTGGCATTTGAATATTCCCCTATGGCAGGTCAATGGCAATCCACATCGCTCCAAGAAGGTCACAGCTGCTCCAGTATGCTTACAGATTGCATATATGTCCACTAGAAGTAGAGCCACAAAATCTATTCAAAGGAGGCAGGCTCTTCCAGCAGTTTATCTGTGATGGATGGGCTTCAATTGATTAGTGCAATCTCACCTGGGTTGCCAACAATCAGACAAAACTTAGAGTTGATTTATATCAAGGGTTGCGAGATTGCCTAGGTCAAGATGCTGGTCAAGACATGGGTCAAGTTGGTCATGTTATTCTTCCCTCCTCTCACAAGGGTGGGCCTTGCTACATGCAGCAGCTGCTTCAAGACTCTCTGGCCATTTGTTGTGAATACAGAAAACCTGATCTTTTTCTCACTATGACTGCCAATGGAAGCTTGCCTGAAATCACTTGGAATCTTGTTCCTGGTATGTTTTTGAAATCAAATTTTGCTCAACAACTCTAACCATTTTTAATATAGGTCAAACAACTATGGACAGGCCTGATCTGGTCACACATGTCTTTCATGCAAAGCAACAAGCATTGCTGAAGAAGATTCATGATGGCTACTATGGAGAGGTGGCTGGATTTGTCTACACCATTGAATATCAAAAGCATGGACTGCCTCACATGCACCTGTTGATTTTTCTGGAGCAGCAAGACAAGATTCATACTGTGGAGCAAGTGGATGCCATCATCTCTGCACAAATTCCTGATTCCAATATTCACCCTCAACTCCACTCTGCTGTTTCCAAGTTTATGCTTCATGGTCCTTGCTCTCCTCAGAGGTGTATAGAAAACAATGTCTGCAAGAAATGCTTTCCCAAGCCCTTTTCTAATCATACCATTATCAAGGAGGATGGTTATCCAGATTATGCTCGCCCTGAAAATGGCAGGACTGTCCAAAAGTGTCAGAATGTCTTTGACAATAGACATGTGATTCCCCATCCAAGAGAGCTGTTGGTGCAGTTTGATTGTCATATCAACCTGGAGATCTGTGGATCTATCAAGGCTGTCAAGTACATCCACAAGTATATCTACAAGGGTTCAGACCATGCCACAATTCAGACTGAGGGTCATGATGAAATCCGCTCCTATCTTGATGCCAGATATGTCTCCTCCACCCAAGCCTGTCACAATATCTTTGAATTTCCCATGCACATGGAGTGGCCAGCCATCTACCATCTCCCAGTCCATCTTCCTGGTTGACAATCTGTTGTTTTTCGTGCTGAGGCTCAAATAGACAATGTGGTCAACAATGCCAAGGACACTAAATTGCTTGGATGGTTCAAGGCCAACCAAGATCCTGATCTCATTGCTGCTGGAGCACACAACCACCTTTATCAGGAGTTTCCCAAGCACTTTGTTTGGAAGAAGCGCCATGCTATCTGGAAAGTTTGTCAATGATACAAGGCCATTGGATGCATGTACTCCATTTCCCCCTCTGCTGGTGAAGCATTCTACTTGCGTCTTTTGCTTACTGTGGTCAAAGGTGAGATGCATCATTATGTATGTAAATAAAGCAAGACTAATATTATATCTAGCTGCTACCTCCTATGAAGACCTTCACACTGTCAATGGCCAACTTCATGATTCCTTTAAATAGGCCTGTCATGCATGTGGTCTTTTACAGGATGACAGAGAATGGCTGTTGTGTTTACAAGAAGCTGCTCACTTTGGCATGGGCTATCAGCTATGCTCTTTGTTTATTGTCATTCTGGTGCATTGCTCTTCTGTGGATCCTGATCGATTATGGGAAGCCTCTAAGGAGCATCTCTGTGATGATTTGTGTCATTGCCTCATTCATACACTTCATATTCCTGAGCCTACCCAGGAACAGGTTTATGACTATGGCTTGCACCTCATTGACCAAGAACTCAGGAGACATGGCAAACACTTGCAAGAGTTTCCATCCATGTCTAGACCACAGCATGATTGGGGCCGTCAGGAGGAAAACCAATTCATCAATGAGCAGCTAGCATATGACATACAGGAACAGCAAGACCATGTTGAAAGAGGCCTGCCACTTTGAATGCTCAACAGAGTGCTCTCTATCATGCTGTGATGGATAGTGTTCTCAATTCCAATGGATCTACATTTTTTCTTCATAGTGGTGGTGGATGTGGCAAGACCTATTTGGCCAAACTCATTGCTGCTGGTGTTTGTGCAACAGGCAGAATTGTTCTTTGTGTTGCCTCCACTGGTCTCGCTTCTTTTCTCCTTCCTGGTGGTCATACTGTCCACTCACGCTTCAAAATTCCCATTCCTTGCCATGATCAAAGCACTTGCAGCATCAAGAAGGATGATCTCATTCATTATCTTCTCAAAAGAACCTCTATTGTTGTCTGGGATGAAGCAGCCTTTCAGCATCATTATGTGGTGGAGACTATAGATTGTACTCTATGTGACTTGCTCAATCAGCCCAATCGTCCATTTGGAGAAATCACTGTTTTGTTTGGTGGAGACTTTAGGCAGACTCTTCTTGTTATCCAGCATGGCTCAAGAGAACAAATTGTCCCAGTCACCCTCACCCACTCCAACCTCTGGCCAACCATGACTATCCACTATCTTCATCAGAACATGTGTCTTGGCCAAGATCCAGAATGTGATGAATGGGCACAGCAACTTCTGCATATAGGAGTAACTGATGGAGATATCATACTTCCTGCACACATGCATTGTGGTGACAACATGACCTCCCTGATCAATGCCCTCTACTCTCAGCTCCTTGCCCAAAATCAGCAGCTTCCTGATCAATACTTCCTGGATCGCACTATTCTCAGTCCTAGGAATGATCAAGTCCATGAGATCAATGCTACCATTCTAGACTCTGTTGCACCCCAGGAGAAGATCACCTACCTCAGTGCAGACTCTGTCACAGATCAAGAATATAACTATGTCCAACCAGAGGTTCTCCACACCTTCAATCCCTCTGGATTTCCTCTTCACAAACTGAACCTTAAAAATGGAGCACCACTCATGCTGTTACACAATCTGGATTCCATGCATGGTCTCTGCAATGGTACTCACTTGAGGCTACTCAGGTCCACTTGCCGAATCCTGGAATGCTGTGTATTAAGTGAGAATGGAGCTAACAATGTGGTCTTCATTCCTCGCATGGCTCTTGATTCTGGTGTAGAAGATTCTCCTGTTCCTTTCCGTCACTTGCAGTTCCCTGTTCATCTGGCCTATGCAATAGCTATCAACAAGTCACAAGGTCAAATAGTGAAGCATGATGGCCTGAATTTGAGTTCTCCTGTTTTCTCTTATGAACAGCTTTATGTAACACTTTCACGTTGCACTCCACCTCTCCCTGTCACTTTGTTGCATTAGTTACTGTTATCACAGTAAGTCCATGATGCAACTTCACTACAGTCTCAATGTACAAGCCATCCCATTGTCTCACCTGAACAGTAATGCATTAGTGGTGCTCTATGGTGCATTGTCGTTTCATGTCAGTGATGCACCAGTCTCTGCTGATGTCGATGATGCATCATGGTCCAGCGCCATTCAGCCATTACCTCTTGCATTACATTCCACATCCCATGCATTACCATGTCAAAGAGGTACGGCCTTTCAAAGACATTTCCAAACAGCAGAATTTGATCACACCATGCACTCTCGGGCTTAAAGTCACTAACGGGCGATCATTTCCGAATCCAGTTCAAAGGGCACATCAAGAAGCATTTTCTATATTAAGATGAATGGTTTCTCTTCTGAATCAACTCTAAGGCATGTGGCATGACGATCTAAGGTACCACCCCGAATCCCACTGGCAACCCATTGTCAGTTTCTGTTTCCATATCTTCACTTCCCCCGCCTTTGTGAGGTGTCACTTCGGCCACATATTCCTCGTCAATGTGCTTCACAAAAGCCAATATATCAGCCCACAATGTGTGACAGGTAATGGCAAAGGTCCAGTGAATGGATGCCTGGCAAAGAGCATAAGCACGGTGACCTTCTATGAGGGTCGGATTGATGGTGGAGAAAGAACTGCCTCGTTTATCCCAATGCTTCGCCTCCCACTTGAAAAACTCCGGAATGCATCACATCTCTTCAACTAAGAGCTACACTTGCTCTTCCCAGCGACTGACTCGGGCACTGGCTTTGTACCACTTAATTTGCATGTCTATGTTTTTTTTTTCAGCCAGGTAAGTGTCAAGCTCGTGAATTTCACTGACCTTGTAATGCACCATCCACATCTACATCATCTCCTATAGCACCATGCATGTTCCATATTCAGGACATCTTTCTCGTGCCCTCTGTTTCTCCCTCAAGAAGGTCTGACATCCCCCGAATATCCGCGCAAAGTAGGGGACGGAGAACAGAGCTCCAGCCACTTTTCTTCAGCAAGGGTGAAAGCCTCACAAAGGCTGTATGGGTATCTCCATACCTACTTGCTGCTGTATCAATACGAGCTTTGATTCTCTTCAGGGTATTTTGTGCTCAGGTGTTAGCACCTTGGCCATGAAGGTTATGATCCTTATACTTGAGTGTGTAGCTCCTGATGTGCAGGTTTGAATGTACCACATGTAGAGCATCATGTGCTTGACCATAGCACAATCTCCACTCAATAAGTTGCAGTTTTTCATTGCAAGGAAAGCTACTCCTGATCTTGGAGGGCAGTAGTAGTTGGCATGACTTGGGAGGAATGATTGCATTGATGTCAGCTAAATTCCTTGCCTGCTCGGCAGCAAGGATAGGGAGGAAAAGATACTGTAATTTGGCCAAACTATCAATTCGCTGCTGAAGCAAGTTGCTTCGCTGGGTGAGATTGGTGACCTGGTTGTCTGTTGCATGAAGGCCAAGGCTGGCCTTTTCATTTTTGAGATGGCATCTGAGAATGGAAGTCAAACAGGATTCAAATGTTTAAAAAGTGGTTACATACTGCTCTTCCTCCAGTTCTAATCCTGTACTGATCAACACGCTTGTGCTACAAACTTCATGGAGAGCAATCGCACTCAAGTTGCTTGACTGTAATTTTTCAGCATCTTCTTTAGCGAGAGTGAGGCAAATGCTGGCCATTGAGATTGTTACTATCAATTAGCATGTATTCATAGTATCACAATCATGCCAGACTTACTTTCTCCTTCACATTCAAATGGATTTGCCTTTGACGGGTCTGACAGATCTGCTTCCCACTCCCTAAGAATTATCTTCCATTGCTTTCAATCATCTGCATGCTCAACAGCTAGGGAACTCTGCAGATCATTCAATGTGTCACGGTGTTCTCCGCACTTCTCAATGGCTGTCTTCAGTTTCTCGAGCATACTGCATCCTAAGATTTATGAGCTCAGCCTGCAACTGTGAGAGTGGTTAGAACGTAGGAAGGCAAGTGATTTTAGTCCAGTTCGAGTGACCAAAGTGGTCATCCAGAATGTCACGCCTCGATCCTGGACCCATTTCTTTCATGCTTGATGTTACAATTCAACCAGGAAGCGCGAGTACCCAGTCACCCGTACTCATTTCCTTTTTCTTCTCTTGTCCATCGTTGTCCCAACCAGATGATCCCCTCTTCCGTCCTCTCTCCTCCACAACTCGTCCACCGCCTCGACATCCCAAGGTCATTCGATGACTGCCCCACAGCATCTCTGACCCTAGCCCTCCTGGTGGCTGTACCTATACAGCCACCATTCTCTCTGATCATCCGATGGCTGTTCCACAGCCTCTCTATCCTACTCCTCTTGGTGGCGACACCTACACTGCCACCGTCCCCACTCCCTCCAATCATCTGATGGCTATTCCACAGCCTCTCTGATCCTATCCCTCCCGATGGCTATGCCATCTCACTCCTATCCCCTCCGATCACTCGTGGCTGTTCCACAGTCTCTCTGATCCTATTCCTCCCGATGGCTATGCCATCTCTTCCGATTCTCTCTGATCACCTGACGGCTGTTCCACAGCCTCTCTGATCCTAATCCTCCTGATGGCTATGCCATCTCATTCCTATTCTTCCCAATCCAGTTCTCTCTGATACCTTCCTATTTCTCCTGAACTATTCCTATTCTCTCTGGTCTGTCTTCCTATTTATCCCAAACATCACTGCCTTGACTGCATACGCGACGCATCTTCACGTAATCCTACATGTCTCTTCACGTGACGTGTTCCTTACCTAACACGCGCCGAGCCTGCCCTAACCCATATTTAAGCTCCGCTCGAACTCTACTGTACTACTATAAATACCCACTCCCCTACGGAGTTGTATCTCTAACTTAGACCTACACAATATACAGTGTAGACCCACTCCTAGCAGTCTTCCTCTCTACCAAGGATCCCATCCTCTATCCTCACTACCTTGCGCCTTGGGATGGCATTCTAAGTGCAAGACAAGTAGCAAGCTCTTGTTGCTACTCCCAGAAGACCTGACACTCCAGAACCATAGCCGCTAAAGAAGGCAGACCTTTAGGCGACTGGACCTTTGACCAACTAGGGGTCAATAGGTAGTTGAGCCTCTTGGTGGGCAAGTACTCAACTAGTGGATCCGCCACATGAATAGGGACTTCAGGAAGTCATCTAAGAAGACTTCCATCTCAGGAGGATCCCTCGACGTCTCATTCTCACTACTACAACTATTCATCAGGAGTAGTGCTAAGGAGCAGCAAGCCTTAGCAACCTTCGACATCTTGGTGCCCTCGGACCTCTTCGAAGGAGTAGCCCACAAGACCAGGTCGTCCCGTTGTGCCAGGGCAGTGTTCTTTAACATCTGTATGGCCAATCAACCAGTGGTCAACAGTACGGACCCATGGGTCGTCTGTCAACTCTGCATTACCCTTGCAAGGAGTGCTAGAGAGTTGGTCGGATACACTTTGGTGTACCATTGTTACACAGTTGTAACACTTGAGGCAACCGGATTTATATTGGCACACCCTCTCTCAGGTGCCTCTCCATCTGTTCGACCAACTCCAGGTTTGAAATTAAACGAGAACATTGTTTGACATTCTTGCACGTGCGCAGGTAAGTGGAATTTGGGA
>JBBPQU010001047.1:0-11863 GCA_038092655.1 Boletus sensibilis
GCAACGGTGGAGAACCAGTTGGGCGTGAAGGGATGTTTATCCGTCAAGTGTTTCACAAAGACTCTGCAAGATGTTAGTTTTTCCGTATGAATTATTTCCCACTTGATGGTTTACTGTATGCGATAGTGTTGGGAGAGCGGAGAACGTCATCACGCTCGCCTCTGGAGAGAACACAGTACCCGCACCGATGGAGAACATCATGGTTTCTAGCCTGCCGCGTCAGGGCGAGGTCATGTTTGCCCGTAACCGAAATCAAGTCAGCCTTTTGGTCGACCCGCGTCCTATGCAAGTCGACGTGTGGGAAGAAGGTGCAACCACTCCATTCAGGAACGAGATCTGGTGTGTCCGTTTGAGATTGCGCCTGATCAACGAGTACTATGGGAATGTTGACTGTGTATTTCAGGCCACCCGGCGAGGAGATGAAGATGATTGTACCAGCATTCAGTAGGATGTCCAAGGAGACGATCCTGATCATGGATCCCGAGCAGCCGACGAACTGTGTAGAGAGAAGGTGACGATCAAGGTTTACGCAACCAAGATGGAGGCAACGTGCGGTCCCTTCTTTGCAGCACCGAGCGACTTAGACCTGAACGGTATCCTCGATCAAGATATGACGATGCAGAAGCTACTCAGAAGTTATCGAGTGAATCGACTGGGTCGTCTACTTCGGCTTTCCGTGTCTCGCCGGGCAACGTCTTTTGGAAGCCGAGACTCGAGCTTATCGCAGTTCCAGCTCGTACCGCCAACCCTGTTAATGAACGCGGGGCGTTGCAGCGATGAACGTCATGGCAGAAAAGTACTCTGCCGTGCTTTCTGGATCCACTGCACTGCCAGTGGTCAATGGTGCCACGAGCGGCGGTACACACAACCCTCGCGCAGTTGTGTTTTTGCCCAAATCCAATGGTGATCTCGGATCATTCCCCCTCTCGCAACCCTGGTGAAGAGGGTATATATGCTTGACGACCATCTTGGTCGTCCTCGATCAAGGGGCGACAGGGAGCTGCGTTTTCCGACAGGTTTCTTTGAGGTCTTCTGTTCTACCATGTCACACTGTCTACTTATACATAAGCCTCATAATGCATTAAGAATGGGGGGTCCCGACCAAGTCCCGACGCTATGCATTATGAGCATATATTCCAAAGCACGTCTACCAGTACTCCACTGCTCCTCCTTGAGCGTTCTGTTGAACATGCCTTCGTACCTACTAGTAAGGGAAAGTTTCAGGAGAATCCTGAGCCGAGGCCTCCATGCATTCATTGCCTCCGCCAAATTATATTTGCACTCCGAATGACAGGTGGACAGGTGGAATGGCGAGAAGAATGATTCTGTATGTAATCCGGAGTTATTTCTGCAGCACTGCTGTTCCTGGACCACTTCAAGCTGTCCACTGGTGCCCAACCAGGTTGAAAGTTCGCCGTTATTGAGGTAATACTTCAACAGGTCGATAACCTCGTTTTCGGGTGTGGAGTACATATCTGACAACTGCGATGTTCAAGTTCTTTTGATTTTCGCAGCAGTATCCGATTCAGCACTCGCTCCTTGAGGTGCCGCGACCGCGATGAAAGGGTAATTAGAGGGGCTGCTCTAGCAGACGACTCCTGTTCTTGATCTCTCGCATGCTCGCTTTCAAACACGTCCCCCCATGTTCGCTAGCTAGGTCAAAGTCGCGTAAAACCGGCGTGTGACCGCAGAACGATGACTAAACACTTTCCCCGCTACGGTAGTAGTGGGTTCTATGGGATGCAGTTACGGTTCGTTTTGGCAGGGAATTGTTCGTTTTTACGTTTATGTTTATTTATATTTACACTGATGTCCAATTTAGGTATGGTAGGACAGCCCTTCTCTTTTGTTCTTGTCTCATGTTCTTATTCCATGGCCCTCCGGGCACCCCTGGACCCGCAAGTAAACTCGGTCGACAAACAGTCCTTTCGGAGGGCCCCTTTGTGCTGCGGTGATGCCCAATCGTGCATGATACATTCTGTCACAAGCATGTTGCAAGGCCCCCCCCAAAAAAAGCTGACTAACTTGGAGTGTGAGATTTAGTAAGTAGCACGAGTGGTGCCCCCGAGCGCAGGCACGAAGTGCCGAAGCGAGGGGGCGCCGGTTTCTCATTAATCAGACATAGTACATAGATTGAAGTTGAAGTGACTGTAAAGTTAGCCGTGGCGGGGTGTTGCCACGGATGTGGCGCTTTTCGTGTTATTCTTTCAAGGCGTACAATTTCAATACCGTACAACGACATCTCGCATACAACATGAGACCTAGCTTCCTACTGCGACACAGACTTCACATCATACATACGCTTTCTCGTCAGTCATCCAGCGGCTCAAACCTAAACAATTGAGTCGGTAAGAAGTGCGGTGGGATGGAATGGGTTGATTTGATAGGCTGGATCTCAATCTATGATACTGATGAGAAGACTGCCACATCAAGAGGGGAGATTTCATTACATCCCGGCTATCTGCAAGATTCATAGGGACAGTCCATCCTCCAAGATGGGACTCATTTGCTAGCGCGATACTGAACAAGGAATGAATGTGTGGAATAAGTAATCAACGTGGAAAAATGTATGTTACTCACGTATAAGCGCCCTGATATTCATGGTGGATAACTTCCCATTCCACCGTGTGCTCAGGGCGGATGGAAGCAATAACCTTATTGTCAAATACCCCGGTGTAGGAATATCCCTCTACACTGAGCCGATATTGCTTGTCGCCAACTTTGCGGATCACCCACTGCAAGGAATATGTAAGTGCTACATTCCGGGTTGGCAACGGGGAACTTGAACGGTCATACTTGTTGGACAGGTCCGCCGACACGGACATTCTGGGCGCCAGGCTTCGTGTGGTTGACACCGATGGAGGGGTTTCCTTCAGTGAGAGAAACGATTCTGATAGTACCGGGACGGTCAAGGTTGACTGTCATTGGGGCTCTGGATTGAATAAGACGTGTGGTGTGAGTTGGGGGTAAACTACGCGATCATGTTGCCGGCTTTATAGCCGTCGAACGAAGAGAAACTTACTGCGATACTCCTTTACAGGCTTACAGCATACGTCTTCGCTTTACAATTTCACTCTTTGGCATGTGCTCGAGGCAGCTCGACCCTCGAATAGTTAGGGGTTCATGTTACAGCATGTCATTCTGGAATGTATGGCCCCCGAACTTCATTTAGAGAACCGAACACTGGAATATATGATTGGAAGCTTTCCGTATTGGTGTCGATCAGGTCACCGTGCGCCACTGCCCAAATGGTAAAACCTGCTTACTGTAAAACCTCGGCTAAGTTGGCAGATATGATGATCCCCCGCCTTAACTCTCATCGCCGCATTTGCGGTTTAACTGGGTGGTGGAGATAGCAGGGCTGCGGAGACGGGCCCTTGGCAATCAATTTCGAATAGGCGATGAGTCACACAACTCGGTTAGCAAGATTTAAGACAGGTCCAGCCCATCCGGGATCTGCCAACCTCTGAGATCATGAGTGAGATGGTGGAATCCACCAGTAAACCTGCCTTTGGTGAGAGGGAGTTTGTGGATGATGTGTACGGGAATGGTATTTATCTGACGGGCTCAGGACGATGAGAAGTGGTGTAGTAGGGGTTACTGTTACTCGAATGACCACGAGCAAACGGCCATCGTTGCTGTCGTAAACTCGAGCGGATTCATCGGTGGCTGTCGCGATTTGATCACCTTGCGGTGAGTATTTCGTTGCTAGCACCAAACTCTCGTGGTAGAGTGGACCGACCATGCGTTTGCGCGGATACTACCAGACGGTGGCTGTGCTGTGAGATGATGCAACGAGCAACCGCCCTCCTCATGCAATCACCTCGCCCGTCCTGCCCCCGCCGCGATCCATCGATCTGCCATCCTCCGAGACAGCGAGACAGCTGAAGCGCTGACACGTGTCTGCGCTGCCAAGCTTGCCATTTGCTTACCGTCTTTCACTCGCCACACTTGAGCGCTTGAGCCCTCTCTCTATTCGCGCTCACGAGATGCTTGCCATTCGCTGCAAATATCACTGCACCTATCGCGCTACCGGCGTTGATTTCGGTGACAGGGGAATGCTGTTGTCTACATCAGCATCAACACAACTCCATCTTGTCAGTACCCACCTGTCGACGACGTGGTCATCAGCGACACAACCTATACGTTGCCATAGACCAGAGCACACGTGCTCCATCACCTCATCGTACGGTCTGGTCACCAGACCCTTATAGAAAACCAATAGAAGCAAAGAAAAGCAAAAGTAACAACATAAAGATGACTCATTCGGCCCAACATTCTTCCCAACCACTACTTACCGTGCGCCATCTTGCTCAAATCAAGTTCCGCCCCCAAGGTTTCACCATGACGTTCGCCGGAGGATAATGCCACAGCGTGTTCCGCCAGTATACTGGAACCCAGAAGGCAAGGTACCCACGTGCCCCAACGACCTCGACACATCCCTCCTCTGCTACTCGAATGGGATTTGTCCTGTCTGTGATTCCGTCCACACGAGGGGGGTCGTGCAAGGCATGATAGGCGATGGGGGGGGGAATTGGACGTGATGTCGTCGGTTGGATCTGGACGACGCGGAGATGGTACGGGTATCAAGGGGCTCGAGGATCAAGGAGGCTGATAACGACGGCATCGGCTCACCATGGTTTGGGAATGTGTCCAACAGATGGACGAGTTGGACATCGGCGAGCGCGACTTGAGTGAATGTGTTCTCTGCCATGAGAGAGCCATGCGCGACGCGCCTGGACATTGAAAGTTCAGACATTGTCTCCCCTAGTACAGCGAGGCTGCTGCGTGATCGCAATCAGGCAAAAGACTGCAAGGTTTCATTCGAACGGAGCGAAACACTATAGTTGTAATGAAGATCACCAACCTCCAAGGATCATCGTCTCCACGTGTAGACGGAACCACTAGTCTGGTACAGCCATCATATGTCACATATCACCACGGCGTGTCCACGACTTGCGCAAGGCATGGCAGAGCAGCGTCTGGCTTCTTCGGACGGGTGGACATTTTAGATCAATCTCTTGCAATTCGACGTTACTGATCCAATGATTTTATTGACGACAATGAGCCCTTCACATTCGCGGGCTGACCCTGGGATCATGGGCATAGAAGAGTTGGCCGTGATGAAGTTTGATCCTATCTTTTCTACGTGAAGATCCACTGGCGGTCCGGCATGAGCTGCACTGCGCTGCGCCGCCAGACTACATCACCAACTGCCATGACGACCACTTCAAAATTGTATGCAGTGAGGGCCATGGCGAAAATCGGGCGGCCAGCCTCTCTTCGACTAAGAGCAGTTCTGAATTGGATTGAAGGGAACCGTTTGTGCCCACCGTCGTCGGCCCCGTTCTTGCCGCAGAGATGACGGTACTCACCAACTGCATGCTCGCCTCCGTCCAACAGGCCCAGCGAGGCATTGGCCGGGTCGCGCTGGAGACGGATCGTACGTCTAGTTGATCCCCTAAATTATATGGTAAAATGATTCACTGCCACGGCAGATGTGCTTGTGATGCATAGACATTTGGTTGGGCTTGAGCTTGAGGCCGGAGTAGGTCGAGGGTAATAGTATATCCTAGACAAACCCCCGATCGGCGATAGTAGCACCTTCTTCAACTTCTTGGTCATGGGTTGTCGTTTCTAGATCTAAATTTTATTTCCCACGTCCAGTATGTTGAAGCTTCTCCGTTGTATCCCATCTCCTTCAACCTGGTGAAGTACTAGAACTCTGCAAAATCTGTTTGAAACTCCAAACGAGTATCAGTCATTCCCAAAGTCGCACCTCAACTCTTTCCCACCCATGGTGACCCATCAGCGCCCTTGTTTGATGATTTAACGCAAGCTCTCTCAATTTTCGTCCAAATGGAAGTCACGTCCTCGTTGAGTCAGGATCAAATAATGACTTGTGTGTACAGTACTTGATCTTGCTAATCGCGTTGTGGTAAAGTCACCTGTCCTGACTAAAACTGGCTTCTGCCTTGGGCGGGCGCGCAGGAACAGAACAATATGATGCACATCAATGATGCTTCGGTATCCGCCGCACATAGCGACCGTGCGCAGTGAAAAGTCTAACTTAGTGAACCACTCCATTGTCCTCCTTCCCAGAACACGCGCCGAAGGTCTATCCAACTAACTCCGTGAAACGATGAAGAGACCGATCCTCAGCTGGGTCCACGACCAGTGGTCCACAGTGCCTGCAGTCGAAACCGTTGATCTCTCTGGAAAGACGGTCGCCGTCATCGGTGCCAACACTGGTCTCGGCTTCGAGGCTGCAAAACATTTCGCGCGCATGAATCCTGACAAGCTTATTATCGCTTGTCGCAACGAGAGCAAGGGGAAAACTGCCATATCTGGTACGTCCCGGTCCTCGAGCCGCAAGCTTGACGTTGATGCTCATGCCATCAAGACATTGAATCGACTACCGGTTGCAAGACGAGCGAGCTTTGGAAAGTCGACCTTTCCGACTTTGCTTCTGTGATCAGCTTTGCAGACAAGTTTCAGGGCGATGACCGTCTTGACATATTGGTCATGAACGCAGGGATTTGGGCGAGAGTTTGTGAGGAGACTGTCAATGGCTGGGAATCGAGGTTAGTGTTCTGTTGCGCACTTCACGCAGAGTTGTCGTTGAATGAGAGCGTAGTCTTCAAGTGAATCACCTCGGTACCGCACTCTTGTCGTTGTTGCTCTTGCCTCGCATGGCAGAGACAGGGAGGAAGTCTGGGAGCACGTCCCGCTTGGTGATCGTTTCCAGCGAAGTTCACTATTGGGCGTCCATTCCCGCCGAGGTCTATGACTCGCCCAATCCTCTATCGACGCTCAATAGCCCCAAATACAGGGCTTCGACGTAGGTTCCATCACGTTCTGGAGATGGCAAACATTACTCAGCAACGCTATCTAGCCCCATGGGCAATCGCTACTATGATACCAAACGTGAGGTTCCATTCCATCTTTATTTTGAACCAATCTCTAACTGCTCCTTCGTCTGAACTCCAATAGTCTTGAATGTGTTCTTCGCACGTGC
Source organism: Boletus sensibilis (assembly GCA_038092655.1). Lineage (NCBI taxonomy): Eukaryota > Fungi > Basidiomycota > Agaricomycetes > Boletales > Boletaceae > Boletus > Boletus sensibilis. Next base: position 7,019 of record JBBPQU010001047.1, read on the forward strand.
ATTGCAGGACCGACTACAGTCCATTTCACCCTTGACCGTGAACGCCGTTAACCCGGGTTTCTGCACTTCTAACCTGAGGAACAGCTTCCAAGGTTCTCTTCTGAACGCGGTGATGCTCCTCACAGAGAAGCTTCTTGCTTTCACTTCTGAGCAGGGCAGCCGCCAGATCGTCTATGGTGCAATCGGCGGGCGTGATGACGAGGACCGTATGAAGGGCGCGTTCGTCAGCAAAGCAGAGGTCGTGGAGCCGTCGGATTTCGTGATTGGTGACGAGGGTAGGAAGATGCAAGATAATCTCTGGGTGAGTGGGTTCACGTGACGATTTCCCTGCAAGATTGACTGTCTTTATTGTAGAGGGAAACGATCGAGACATTGACAAAGGAAGCTCCGCAGTTGAACGGGATCATTCAAGCGTACCTCACTGAGTGACGGGTGAACGCATCTGAAACTCTTCCTGACGCAATATTCTTTCTCACTGTTCTTGTTCAATTCGTAGATATTTGAGTCAAAGTTGCACTCTATTCGCTTACGTCCAATTCGTTGTTGAAAGACTGTACTACTAATCTCGTTTTTCACTTCCGATATTCTTGCACATTGAAATATTATTTGGTTTCCACCGCCAGGTAGTACCAGTAAGTACTCGAGGAACGAACCACGGGTCCATTTCTCACCTGGATTGCGTTCCGCGATTTACATACACCTTCAGGGATCGCCTCCTGTCGTTACCCTGGCCTCGGAGTGGCAGATCCACTGTCCAGCGCGTCCCAGTGTTGGCCAAGGTAAGTTCCCACCCTGCCAACTGAAATGAGACACGAAGATCTGCATGTGTCGATGTCCACATGATGCAAGCGTCCCAGCTCTCCACAAGGAAGCCAGGCCATACGACCAATATGTAACATTTCCAAGCTCGGAAGTACCCAGTGACGTTTTACAGTGGACCGCTTGGCCGCCCTGTCAGGGCTAATGGTCGGGGTACGAGAAGCGGCGATGCCCGGGGTTCACGAGTACCCAGGTTGGTGCTTCACATTTGATCTTCCATGGCCACGTCGCTCTTCATTCTCGTACTCCTCTTGAAAGGTACGGTAGGCTTGGACAATGGTGTCGCTCGTACGCCACCTATGGGATGGAACCCATACAACGTGTATCTGTCAGTCCCTGCTTGTTCCCAATCTCTGCAATCGCTGACCTGAATGCATGCATGCTCTATAGATGCAACACGGACGAAGCCCAATATCGCACCGCCGTACTCGCCCTCGCCCACTCGGGCTTGAAAGATCTCGGTTACCAGTATTTCAACCTGTGTGTCCCAAACCCACTCGTTCGAAGCGTGTGGTGTGGTGCTTACGAACTCCCTGAACACCGCTAGGGACTGTGGTTGGCAATCCACCGACCGCACGTCGTCGGGCACGTTCATGTGGAACGCGACGCGGATACCATCTGGCATTCCTGCGCTCGCGGATTACGTGCACAGTTTGGGCCTCCTGTTTGGCATGTACAGCGACGCGTGCGTGAATTGTATGGAGATGACTCCGGTACCATTGACGGGCTCGTCTTCAGTGGTTACTATTCTTGCGACTTTGTCGGCGGGACGGGGCATTGGCTTGGAAGTCTGGGTTACGAGCAGTCCGACGCAGATACGTTTACCGGGTGGGGTGCAGATTACTTGAAGGTACGTTGTGTGCTGCGCCCTATCACTGCTTACATGCCCGTGAAGCTCAACCACGCGCTCAGTACGACAACTGCTATGCGGTGAACAAGACCGACTTTGTGGACGACTATCCTCCCATCCAGGAAGAGGTAATGTCGACGTGTCGGTCTCCCCGTTCTCGTTCACTCACATGTGTTCCAAATGGTGAGCCCAATTATACGGCCATGCGAGATGCGCTCGCCAATACCGGTCGCGACGTCGTCTATTCCATCTGTGAATGGGGTGTCCAAGACCCTGCACGCTGGGCTGGGTCTGTCGGGAATAGCTGGCGGATCTCGTACGTTTACTTTCTTTCATGGTGTACGAGGTGATTAGACTTATTCAAATGCCATGGGACTCAGAAATGACATTGGACCGCCACCATCCTTTGCGAACCTGCAGCGTATCATCAATCAGCTCGTTCCGATCACACAGTTTGCTGGACCTGGCGCATGGAACGATCTCGACTTGCTCGAGGTTGGCAACGTAGGTTTGACCCAAGCAGAATGGGAGATGCATTTTGCGTTCTGGGCCGCTGCGAAGTAAGTTGTACCTCTGCGAGCAGACTACGTAGCTTGACAGCAGATCTGATCACCTTGTTTTACTAGGTCGCCTCTGTTCATATCGACGGACCTCACGACCGCTTCTGTGGAGGTACTGAGCATCCTCGGGAACGAGAGGATCATTGCGGTTCATGTGAGATGTGTTGGATGCTCTGATTGGATGTCACGACTCACGTTGCGTCTCAGCAAGATCCCCTGGGCGAATCCATTGCGTTCAAGCGAAGGTACACCGACAACTACGACGTTTGGTCGGGTCCACTCGCCGATGGTTCGTTGGTAGTAGGTCAGTATCCGTGCCTCTGAGAGAGCACGACACACGTCCGAACGCTCAATTAACGCGCTCCAAGTCCTTCTGAATTGGGTGAACGCTAGTCAATCGATCACGTTCGATCTTTCCGACGTCGGCCTCGTCTCCGCGGACCTCACCGACCTATGGACCGGCACTGCCCTTGGGACTGCGAACGCGTCGTACACTGCCTCCGTCGGCGCACACGGCGCGTTGGTTTACAACCTCTCCAACACCGTTCAAGCGACGCCGTACCAATACACTACCTACCTTGCCAACGCCGCTCCGAACATACTCACGGACGGAGCCACCCCGCGGGCTCTCAACGCCTCTGCGAGCGTCGTAGGCGACATTGGCCACGGCGGGACACTCACGTTCGTCGGCGTCGATGGCGGTACGAGAGGGGGCACGAAGCTGCTCTCGCTCACGTATGCGAACGCAGATTACACCTTTTACAACACCGATTGTTCGAATTGTAGGCGGGCAGAGGTGAGCGTGAATGGGGGGACACCGGTGGTGGTAGAGATGCCAATTTCGGGACAGGTACGTGTGTGGCTAAGTTTCTGGAACGATGGTAACGGATGACTGACTTGATTTTTCGATTGAACTGTGTCGATTCAGAGCTGGGATATTCTGTTTGGTGGATATGTGCTTAGTTTGGACGGATTCGTGCCGGGTCCACGGAACAATGTCACGTTTGCGAATCCGAGTGCGTGGACACCCCAGATGTATAGCATTGGTGTGCAGGTGTGAAGGGTCGTTGCAAGCAAGGGGTTGAATGTAGAGGATACCGAATCCCGATAAACTGTTACATGATGCTTCGCCGCACACTAGGTAGTTACACTCCAGTAACCTGCCGATACGAATTTCAACGCCTACATAGTAGTAAGTATTCTGAGCAGTGAATCAGAGCAATAGTTTTTGGCTGGCGGCGCACTCATATCGTGCTGCCATCATTGTGGAGGCCAATCATCGCCAATGGTCTTCAAGAACCGGATGTTCTAGGAAATGCAGTCAAGTTCCCACGCTCGCAAAAAAGCCTCAAGGTGAGGCAATTCAGCCTCAAGATCGACCCTTCTCCCCTCCATCATGACTGCCTTCTTATCCCTACTTCACACCTCAGTTCTACTGTTCTCTGAGAGATGGAAAGGTTTTCCACCTTTATCAAGACTCTTCCCTCCAATACATTAATCCTCCGACCCATTATGCGACGAAACGTTTTCCAATCGATGGGGAGGATCGCACGGCCATCGACTTGGACTGCGCTTCCTGTGATGATACTGGTGCATTTGAGATGGACGATAGACTGGGGAGAAGAGAGGGCCAGCGCCGCATCTCGCACAGATGCTGCAAAATGGGAGCGTGGTTCTCCAGGAGTGGCGCTGTGTCTATGCGCGATGCGGCGCTGGCCCGGGGGAGCTTTCAGTCCAACCCATACAATAATGTGTGCGTGCAAGCTCTTCCTCTCGTGCGAACGGTCTATCCTCGACTCGATGGTGTGACCCTTGGGACTGTCGTTCTCGGCCGTCGCTTGACGTGTTGTGTCTGCACGTGAATCGTATGTACCAGGAAAGCTTACTTATCGGCCTATGTCTGTATGGTGCAAACCACGCATACCTTGGCTCGCAACACGACTCTCCCAAATATGTCGGTAAGTGTGGTTGCATTCCGCAGCCTTGCTCCCCGCGTCATCCAACTATTCCCACAACTCGTCATGGAGGCGCGTTCCACCCGTGTCTCTTTCTTCTTGGCCATTCCAAGCAAAATACTTCAGCGAAGAACGTTCATTAATGCGATTAAATACAGTATGGATTCTGGATATTTTCACGGCCAAGTGACCTCCAAGAGAGTAAGAGTCGCCATATTTGGTAATGATTTCTCAGCACTTAATGACCTCTTCCCAGCACATCGCATCTTGTCATTACAAACGACCACGATCATGACGCCCTGGTCCATCCTTGTGCTATGTTCGTTCGTCGCTCCCACCTTTTCTCAGTCCAATGGTATGGATATGTCGATGGACGGGCCTATGAACCTCGCTGTCGGCCACATGCTACCCTACGCCCACTTTACCCCAGGTGATACCGGTGAGCGAACTTGATCACCCCAGATTGTGCACGTAACTGAGACGAAGCTAGTGTGGTTTCTCGGTTGGGTGCCGAGTAGTGTGGGTACGATGGTAGGCACGTGTATCGGTTTGGCCTTGCTTGCGATGTTGGAGCGATGGCTGTCGGCTTGTCTCGAACTCGCGGAACGGCACTGGGTCGAAAGGTAAGCCGTTTCATCGTTCCTCTGACCCGCACTGATGG
>JBBPQU010001048.1:0-11826 GCA_038092655.1 Boletus sensibilis
CCCTACTTCCATTACGGATGCTTGTTTACACTCCGAAGGGTAACATCACCATCGTCGGAAATTATCTCCACCAGTGTGGACTCTTGCTCGATCACCCATCCCCTCCGTACGTCACCCAAAGACTTGCTGACTATCACTATTGTAATCCGCACAATCCTCCTTTCCATGTAAGTATTTGTCCATTCATGATGTTGGCATGTCGGATAAGCCATTCCATCTCACATATTGACACACTACATTAGACATCTACTCACGAGGACCAACAACCAGATGTTGGGGAATCCAGTCCAGTCCAGTCCGAGGCCCACAGCAGAGACGGCGACAATGATCTCGAGGTATCCATTCGTTATTCTCTCTCTCCAAGCAATTCTCACCATGGTATAGGTCGAGGTGTCGTCGAGCTCGCCGGCCCCTCAGTTTGACTACGATGAGACTTGTGATCGTTCCATTCTCCTCTTCCCTCCGTGTTGACACTACTGCAGCCACCGACCCCGGCATCATCCGCCGATCCTCTTGAGGACGAGGTACTACTGCTTGGCGTGTCCCATGAGTCGTCAGCTGTACCACCCATGACCTTCCCTCCAGTCGCCCGTCGAGAGGAAAATATTGATACTGGCGAGCCATCCAAGGGCATCAGGGAGTTCATTAAGCGACTGCAGACAAGGTTTAACAGGAGTAACAAGGACCCAGCTTCGCATGGGCCCGATCAAGTTACGAGAAAGTCGCGTCAGCCTGCCCATCGTCGTTCTCGTTCTCAGTCACCAGCGAGAGTGGGTGCCACAAACGAGGGACCTTCGTGGATGGCTGCAGGTAAAGCTAAGCCAGTGAGTGTTCTTCCTCGATAGACGATCGGATGCGGTGTGTCTAGCACATCATTCTAGCGAATGGTCGCGACAGATTTTGGAAGACCAAAGGTTCGTTGTTCCTCAAGTTTGTATGCAGGGACTCAGTAAATGCCACAGCGTAAATCGCCTCGCAAGGCTGTTGACCCCAGGCATCCGAACAAAGCTGCTTCCCGTAGTGGACAAGGTCCTGCAGATCCGATGGAAGCAGGCCGGGTGCGTCTTTTTCTGGTGATGGTAGACCATGTCATGACAGCTCGTGTCCTATTAGGCACAACAACAGATTGACCCATCTCATCTGAATCCCAAGGCTGCTGTTTCCAACCATCCCAACAAAGAAACTTCCCGTAGCGGACAAGGCCCTGCAGATCTAACGGAAGCAGGCCGGGTGCGTCTTTTTCCCGTTATCATGTATCATACCATGATAGCTCACGCCCTATTAGGCACAACAAGCCAACGATGCATCTCGTCCCTCCACCGTGAGGGTCCGTCTAACGGTGCGTGTACTTTCCTTACCCTTATGTTGTGAGACTCACAGTGGATCACATCAGCGAGAACCTGACAAGGCTACCCTTTCGATCGCGTTTCCCCCATGGATGTGTTGTGGCTCAGGTACCGGAGATGGGACGCATGGATCCGGGTGATTCGATGCAGTACATGTAGATACCATGCTGAGTCGCCAGTATGTGGACGAGTTCGTGTCGCCTCGCAGCATCACTAGTAGCACAAGTCCTGAGAAGCCCATCCATGATTGAATATTGAGCTCGCTAGGATATTCACTCCACAGTCGCTGAGCAAGTCTATACGCCCGCAAACGCTGGGATTGTGTTTCTTCAAGTTCATCACGAATTCACGTACCAAGCGCGAGCGCTCGAGACCTGAAGTGCCCTTCGTGGACAGGGACTCGTTAGTAGATGCCAATCGGATACACTGATGCGGCTACTCGTTCCAGCGACACCATTCACGTCGACCAGCTCCTCCTCACACTGCCACCTCTCTGGTGACAATACCGATTACAAGGAAGTGCACACACAGTCTATTCTACTCTCTCCGATCATCGCGCACGACATTTCAAGAGCAGCACGTTCAGACGACCTGAACTACTCGATCAACTACCATGCTGCCAGTGGAGTGTTTGCAACACTCAGGCTCATCAAGTCACTTCCCAAGACATGCTACACAACTCTCGAAGCGCTCGTCGATCATGTATTCGAGACGCTCTTTCGTTTGCACTCTGACGTACGCGAGACGAGCGTCCGTCGCGACCCTGCGATGATACTTTGCCTCGCTTCAAGATCGAGACGACATGCAGGAGAGAATCAGACATCGACGGGTCCGTCCCTTCCCTGGCAGCTCGCCCTCGTCGGACTCGGCTTTCAGCGCCATCATTGGTGTGAATCCTCGGGAGCGCATTTGAGAAACAGCCCGCCGTATTCGATATCACTATCCCCAGACAGCAGAGATCCCACGTTACAAGAACCGTTCCCATTCCTTCGCTCTTAAGCTCTCGATCTATTCACGAGGTATGCACAACTGCATCACTACAGAGTTGGCGACGCGCTAATGTACAAATGGACTCTATAGAAATTCACTTTATCAGCATACCTCACCGTAGAGGCACTCGTCCCGTCTGCCGTCGCATGTCACGTTCTCGAGTACACAAAATACCCAGACGAGAAAGTTACGATTAAGGTCCCGAAACCAAACGCCTTGTCCCTCGCGGTGTCTGTCGTCGATACCAGTTTCATGTACGAGACCGCACCGATGCACGTCACTGATCAACCTCGATTTGCCAACCGTGCTTGCACGGCGTGGCTCTGTTCCGTCGTCCCTTGTAGCCATGTTTATCGCCGTTCGCGATGCTTGGCTAGATCGAAACGAATCTGTTTCCAAAGGAATTGCTTCGCTTGGTGATGGAAATCGAGACGATGGTTGACAGGGTACCGAGCGTGTGTCGCGGGCGATCGATCTCGGTGCTCTAACGTATAACGATCCACTCCTGGGCACTCGCCCTCCAGACAGCCGAGGGAACTTGGACAACTTGATTGGTGAGCTCGTCATTCCACATTCACATCCACGCCTCTGCGAACGCGAACTCATGCTCCGATCCTTCAGCGATAAGGCGCGTCACAACATCAACCTACACGACACAGGAACGGAACAGCATGATCCCACATTTCGTACGCCGTGTGCAACAAGACCATACACACCCTTCTGGATGAGCTGGGGTCTACGCGGTCGGAGGACGACCGACCGATGCTCAAAGTGATACCATTCCCGAAATGCCCATTGGATGACGCCGAGGTCGTCAAGATCGACGGCGTACAGGTACCCAAATAGCAACCGCAACAGCCGACACCTTCTCCAACTGCGCCCAACACAACGCGCTCCCCGCCGTGATTGCGTTACGCGATAGGACAAAGCACAGGTCGGCAGAAGAGTCGTGCGTCTGCTCGACGCGGGCGCCGACCGAGGACACACTTTTTTCCATGTTCTCGACGATCGGGGGCTCGACCTGATCGTACAAATGACTCACCCGAAGGTGGTCAGGGAGCAGCAACCCAAGTAAACATCTCTTGACCAAACCGCGAGTACGCGTCCCGTGGCAAGCTCGTCAAGCATCTCGACATTTTTCGGAGTGGGGGTATTGTCAGTGTCGATGGTCCAGGCCACCGTCATGAGGGTTGGAAGCGTAGTGGTTACATGTCGCGTGAATGTTTCGCCATCTCGAGCCAGCATTCAACGTCGGTCGAGATACTGCGGGAGTCCGTGAACTGCCTTGTCGATCATTCCTCTTCATCAAAATCGAAAATACGACGCTTCAAAATTGCTTTGGGGGATTATGAGAACACGACGTGCACTCGATCACACTGGCCCGCATGGCTATGATACCGCATTGGTAGAACCCGCATCCAACAGCTCATCATAGCACTTGAGAGCAATCTCTGGTGTTTCTGTGGCACCCATGTGGAAGCCTGTGACACAGTCCACCCGTGGTGAACCCGAGAACGTGTCGTCGAGCGTCCGAAGGCATTTCTGGCGTTAACGAGGCGTGTGTGTGAGGGCAACCATTCGAGCCCGGAGAGACGGGTACGTACGTCTGCGACGTCCACCTGTCCGACGTCTATAGCAGCGAGCGCGAGCTGATCCAGCAACGCCCACACGTATTGTACACTCGTCGTGAACCGAGTCCTGCAGCCGAGATATGACGCGCACTCGCAAGTCCCAAGGTAAGACTACGCTTGGCAACGAGGGAAGCTTAAGGTTATGCCTTCCAGGGGATCTTGTTCAGTGTAGTTCACCTCTACAAGTTGGACTGTAGTACATGTGCATCACCCGGGCCGATATTCCGTTCGATGACTTCACGTCGCCGTGCTTCAACGAGTTAGTCCAATGGTTAATCCAATGAATACACGCGTCGCAATAGACGTCAGTAAAATCGGTATGTTAACACTTCAGTCCAACGCATACACGCGGCGGAATAGACATGAGCAAAATCCAACCGGTATGTTAGCCCATTATTTGCAAGCCTACTCTAGCGTGAAGAAACGCATTACGGAGGGCCTATTACATACTATGTACGTCGTCAATCTAGGTTTCCCTAACAACTTTATGGTATATGGTATACGATGCTTGGTATGCTGACCAAACAAAAAATGATCAGTATCCTGCGGCAATCCCATTTTTCCTCGAGTCGCTCGCCGCTGTGAGCTCGCGTGAGTGACACGTCCATAGACCCCAGGGAAACACGTGATCGTAGCGTACCGTAAATCTTGCCCTCTTTGCTCACTACAGCCTGAATCGCCGCAGACAAGCGATTGATATTCGATTCTACACCCAGCACGTCAGCGTAAAAAGAAGCAAAGGTACAACCGCGAGACACCAGAATTGGCACCGAACGCACCCGTCACATTATGCCCCCGGTCTCGAAGACCATCAAAAACCGGCCTTGGGAGGATGTTATCCACATTGACATGCATTGGATAGAGTTGATCGTAGACGCGTCCATATTCCACAGCTGTTCTGGCGTCCATGCCCCAATCCAGATTCAACAACGTCTGCAAGACGGCAGGGAAGATCTGTGATCCCCCGGAACCACCGATAGCGAGGTAAACCGATCCATTGTTATATTCCATGATGGTGGGTGAGGTGGAAGACAGTGGTCGCTTGCCCGGCGCGGGGAAGTTGTCTGTATCAGCGAGTGGTCACGCTCTCTGAAAATCGATGGGTTGAAATGGGGAGACTTACACGGAGATGGCCGCATGCCCCACTCATTCGGAGTCCCAGGTGTGGAGAAATCGTCCATCTACACGGAATGATTCAGAAGCGGCTCTCAACGTTGTTCCGTAGGTTATTCTTACCTCATCGTTGAGGATAACGCCCGTTTTCGGGTCAAGCACTTGAGAACCAAAGACCAAATTCACGGTGGTGGTCATTGCGACGGCCATACCGTCCCTGTCCACCACCGAGACATGACTCTGTCCATCCGAGAATAAGCACTCGTGATCCGGATATCGCAGAATACGTACGGTGCCATGATCGGTCTGGATCTCGTATTCAGGGTTGTAATATTCCGGTGGATGAGTCCGGTCCTTGATGGCAGCGTTAAAAACAGCAGAAAGCCAATATGCGCAAAACTCTCACGTTGGTGAGCTTAGCAGCGACCAGATTCGCAAATTCTTTGGTCGGGATCTCGTTGACACGGCTTATGTTACCTGTGTAGTAGGAGAGGTCTCCTATTCTTGTTCTAGAGCACCATCAGCGTTGGCCGCGGACAATGTGTTTCCATGTCGACCTACCGTGCTGCAAACCCGACTGGTCGCCATTGAGATCTTGAGAAATGATCCTCACGGTGAACACATGGACTTACACTTCATCGCCTCGACAATTCTGTGCACATTTAACGGCGTCCGACCTTCACCAGTCAGATCAAATCGCTCAAGCAGGTTCAACATGTGGAGAAGCACAGGCCCGGAAGTAGGGGCACGTGAAGTGTACACTTTCTTACCGCGGTAAGTCCCTTCGAGCGCAGGTGCGACCTTGACAGTATAGTTCGCGAGGTCCGCACGTGTAAGATTTCCACCTGCGTTGCGAACGCTACGAACGATGGAATCGGCAATGGAACCCTATTGATGGTGTTTAATTGGATCGCCGTCATCCGACAGCAGAAGAAATTGAACCAAACCTGGTAAAAAGCACCGGGTCCTTCATTTGCAATTCTGTTGAGTGTGCAGGAATAATTTGTGCGTCGAATGGTGTCCCCCTGAATAAGCAGCTGTCCCTTGGGAGCAAATATGGCACGCCAGTCTTTGTTGCGGAGCATGAGATCCGGGAACATCTGTAATACATGAGTGAGGGAAGGTGTTCTGTTGGCGATCACCTACTTGAATCCTCCTGGCCAGCTCCACGTCCACAGTCCATCCAGCAGCTAGTTCGACACTCGGTTGAACGAGTCTTTGCCAGGACAAATGACGACTCCCCCAGCGGCGATATGCTTCTTCGAAGCCACGAAGTTCACCTGGAACTCCGACAGACAAGCCACCATATTTTTTGGCAGTCGAAGTACGATTGAGAAACATCGTCCTGCTCGCCTGCGCCGGTGCAGTTTCTCGGAAATCAACCGTGAACACCTCGGAAGTTGCATTTTGTGTTGTGGGTGGTACACGAACGGTCATGAAGCCACCTCCACCGATCCCCGAGCTTCATGTGATCCCGGACCAAACGTTGAGCCGGATGAGCTTGTCGTACGGTAGTGTTGAGCAGACTCACGAGAACATGTTGACGACACCGATGCAAAGCGCAGCGCTGATGGCTGCATCGACTGCGTTCCCTCCGTCCTTTAATACATCGACCCCAATGTCGGAGCACCGCTTGTTCTCTGCCGCGACGGCACCATGGTATGCAGTGATCAAACGAGAGGGATTGCGAGCAATTGCGGGTGAACGAATTGATGGTAGAGGAGATAAAAGGTTGCTGTAAACGAGCACTAAGAGGAGGCAGAGCGAGCCAATGACAAGGAAGCCTCGCTTCCACCACCTGGGCACACGAGCCTTGACGCGAAAGTTTGTGTACAGAGGAAGCCTATCATTAGAAAAGGGTTTGAATCCCGTTAGCGAAGGGAGATGAATGCGTTGGCTCAAAGCCTCGAGGGGGGGTGGCTTTTCGGGTGACATGGTATCGCCGGTAACTTGTGTCAGCGACGTTAGTGAGCAAACTTCGTCGAGCTAGCTCGAGAGCGTGTTATCGTGTAAAGAGGGAAGACGGGGGAAGCCTTGAACTAGAATTTAACTGGGAACGTTGAATTGCACTCCCGAGAACGGATCCGAGTCGGATCCCAGCAAGCATGGACCAGGTCTTCTAATTCAGTTCCCAGTGTCCCACTGACATGTTATCCGAGTCGCTTAGAGATTACTAGAATACGACAATGACATACCACTTCGTTCCCCACGAACGTTGGCCACAGCCCATGATGGGCACACGCGTAGGACTGACACATCGTCTCTAGTAGGTTTGGACGACTCTGCCATCGGGTCTGTCGCGTTACACCATTGGAGGGCTGCTCAATGCTTCGTGAGTTCAAGTTAGGTCAGGTCAAGGCGATGGAGTGAGGGTTTAGCGAAAGGTGCCGACGCTAGTGTGTTACGACAAGTGGACTAGTGGCACTGGCACTAGTCCACTTGTCGTACATCGGCGAGCAGATTCCGGCCGATCGCCCGCCGTCTCCAACTTGAATGCGAAGTGACCCCGAGTATTAGTTGTAGACGAGAAGTACTAAATTGTAATGTCGGAGACACGATATCATAATTTCCGTCTTGGCTCAGCTGGCAACTTTGACCTTGGCCACTGGCAACCGTCGGAAAGGTGGGAGGAATGTGGTGTGGCTTGAAAGGTATAAGTAGTGCTTCACGCTGCCAAAATCAGCCAATGGCATGGGAATGGAAGGATCCGCGGCACTGGGTCACACCTAATCCACTTGAAGTTGTCGTAACACACTAGGCGTCGGCACCTTTCACTAAACCACTCCATCGCCTTGAAAGGTTGGTTTATTAAAGTAACGTTCAACGGCGCCGCTCAACGTCGTCAGGCTCATGGGTAACGACGTTTGCTCAGCAGCAACGTTTCGCACGCGCGAGAAAACACAATAGGTCTCCTGATAGCACCTATTCAAGTCACTGGCTCTCATCCGCGTTTTCGACAGTCGCAATGGTGATAAGCTCATCACCATTGAGACTATCACACCCTCAATTATTAGGGCCGATCACTCCGCTTGCATGATACAACAATGGTCAGCAAATTTTTGCAGCAGGCCACGACAACAAAATCAAGTCTTTCGATGAGTCTCCATTGGGCGTCAGATTGCCGAATCGCAGATTCTCCGTGGCAGCGACGATTATGTCTACCATCACTCTAACCGCCAACGGCAAATTCTTTGCCGCCGCATCGGTCATGACCATGCCAGATTATCTGCAACATGAACAATACGAAAATTCTGCGCAGAAGTCTGCGCACAGAATATAAAAGAGTAGTTCAATCCCCACATCGATCCTTAATTTCCTTTCTTGCTAGCCGTCCCCCAATCACAGCTCTCAACGGGCTGCGGTAGAGTCGTCAAGCGACAGCGTTACACACTGTCCTTCAAGTTGCGGATTCGGACGTGGATGTATGTAAATCAACGGATCCGAACAAGTGCCATCCCCACCGCTCTCGCTGTCTCTCACTCCCTCCAACTGCACAATGGGCTCCGCAAGTTCAAAAGTCGCTTCCCAGTCCACCAGACCAGCCGACCGTGCCAGCAAGTCCATCGACGAGAAGACTCCTTTGAACAACGTCCGCGGCACAGACACATCTTTGTCAGTACCCAAGTCCGACAATGGCTCCATCAAGCTCGCCAACATTGACGCTTGGGAATCCACTGCAGCTGTCGATCCAAAGATTCAGCTCGCCCGCACCATTTTGGCCCACAGCAACATAAAGACCACCCTCACTTCCCGTGAAGCCGAGATTGCTATTCCCCATGTTTTCAACACCGAAGTCGAGTTCAAGACTGGGCCCGTCACCAACCAAAAATCGGGCGGCCGTTGTTGGCTCTTCGCAACGACCAACGTTATCAGGCACGAGGTCATGAAGAAGCTCAAGCTCAGCGACTTCCAATGTTCCCAAGTCGGCAAATGTTCCCCCGTATCTCGCGTACGTTTCTGAGACATACTTTGACAATCCTACCTCTTCTTCTGGGACAAGCTCAATAAGTCCAACTACTACTACCTTGAGCTATCCATCGAGAACGCTGACCTTCCGGTGGACGACCGACTGGTCAACTTCCTTGCAGACGACCTCACCAGCGATGGTGGTCAGTGGGACATGGTCGTGAACATCCTCGAGGTTAGTACCGTCCCGGTCCGAGAGTCATTTGTTTCACCTGATTGGTATGTTAGACATATGGTCTCGTTCCTCAACCCGTATACCCCGAGTCGTTGCACTCTAGCGCTTCCAACCCCATCAATACCCTGTTAAAGACCAAGCTCCGCGAGCATGCCCTTACCCTTCGTGCCAAGAAAGAGCAACTGATGCAGGAAATCTACACCATCATGTCGGCGACTCCTGGTGTCCCGCCGAGACCCGATGTCCCGTTCACCTGGGAATATTACAACGAGGACGGGAAATATTTCAAATGGGAGGGTACACCTATTGAATTCTATCGGGTGTTTACCACCGAATACCCCGCTGGTCGTTTTGCTTCGTCTTTGCGAGATGTGGTGTTTACCACGTTCATTTAGCCTGCGGAATGCTTCTCGCTTATCAACGATCCCAGAAATGACTACAACAAGCTCTATACTGTCGACAAGCTTGGTAACATATGGGGTGGCCGTCCTGTTCTCTGTAAGTGCTGCTCTCTCGCGTATACATGCGAATTTGAACCGTTTTCCAGACGCCAACACAACGAGCGATGAACTGAAAGCCGCAGTTGTCCGGACGATCAAGGCTGGACAACCAGTCTTCTTCGAGTGTGATGTTGGTCAATTCGCGTCCTCGCTGAAAGGCGTCGGCATCATGGACACTGTCTATTATCAGTATGAGGTCAGTCAGTGGCGCTTCGTAGTTATGCTTGCTGCTGATTCTCGTGAGGCAACTTTAGCAAGCATTCAATATCTCCCTATCGTTGACCAAAGCCCAACGGAAACGAACGAGTCAGCCATGACCCACGCGATGGTGATCTCTGGTGTACACATCGACGACAAGACTGGGCGCCCGATTCGTTTCAAGGTTGAAAACTCATCGGGCGATGACAGCTGCTACAAAGGTTTCATGGTAATGAGCGAAAAGTGGTTTGATGAGTACGTGTTTCGTGTCGTTTCGTGTCGAGTTGTTGCTGACGCGACTTGCCCGCTTAGGTTCGTGTACCAGGTGGTAGTGCACAAGTCGTTTGCACCGAAAGACCTTGTCAAGGTTTTCGAGTCGGGCGATGCGGTTGTCCTGCCAGCTTGGGACCCCATGGTACGCTGATATCATGTGTTTGCCTCGGGCTGGCCCGGTGCTAATGGTTATTCTGCAGGAAGCGTTGACATGAGCATCCTCACAGTGTGGTGTCTATTTGCGTCATGCGTGCCGTTGTCTGTCGGTTAGTGCCGAGCGAATCGGAGCGATCGTCGAAAGACTACGACAGGAGCACGACATCATGGCAAAGAAACTCGGACATGTGGCGGCACCGTCATCATGGCCACGGCATGCAATATTCAAGGAATCTCACTCACCCTAGCCCGCACTGTACTTGATCTCCACATTGAACCTTTCGCACACAGCCAGTTGTACACCGCATTAGCGCTTTTCTCTGAGGCAAACGATGAGAAACCTTGCGCTAACATAGTGTATAAAAAATCATTACTGTAAATACCACAGCCGAAGCATGTCCGAAGGCTTCGCTACGCTTGTAATGCATAGTCTTATAAGGCAATTTACATAACTTAGGGTCGTTTCAGTTTCAACTTTCAAGCACGTAACGGTTCATGTCCCTCATTCGCTCCTGGTGGGAGCGATTAGGGAGTCTTTGTTCGGTAGAAGACCAACGATGGGGTTACATTTTTTCTAAGATACCTGCAAGGCAGATTTCATTTCGACCATGTCATCCACTTCGACTGGTTCTACTGCGACGTTATTCGAGAACGCGTTCTTCGTAGGGATCAATATGCAAAACATCCTGTATGGTGAGTCTGGCGATGTTCGTGTCGTGCGGTCTCACCGGTCCACTGCCAGGCATTCAACTCGTCCTCTACTTCAAGACCATGTATATCTTCCTGGCTCGCAGAAGAGAGCCTCAGCAATCCGACATGTTTTATGCAGTCTTCAGCACTGTGATGCTCCTCTTGATTACGATTTGGGTGGCCACCGAAACGATATTCGGTCAAAAAATGTGGTTGTTGGATCGAAACTATCCGGGTGGGCCGAGAGCGTACGGGGCGAAACATATGTCAGATTTGTACATGGATTTTGGGTTGGTGGCGGTCATCGTTCTACAGCAGATAACAGATGGCCTCATGGTAAGACCGCATGGATGGATTTTGGCAAGGGATGTGATGAACCTTTCTCGCTTCGTTCCAGATTTATCGTTGTCGAATTCTGTCGCAAGACCATTGTGACATCATTTTACCCTCCATCCTGTGGTTAGCCAACCTAGGTGAGCATCATTCATCCACTCCTCGTGGCGGTTGTTTCACCGCGTGCCGAATTAGGCTTGGGGATCCCGGTCGTCTGGGCCTCCCGTACACCTGGGTCCAATTTTTTTAGTGGCCTTGCTGCTAAACTCGGACTGGCGTATTACACGATCTCGGTCTTCCTGAACGCAACTTTGACGTGCATTATCTGTTACCGCTTAGTGCGCCATGCGAGGATAGTGAAGGAACATATCGGAGAAAAATATGTGTCACCATATTTCAGCATAGTCATGCTCTTTGTCGAGTCCGTGCTGCCGTTCACGCTCTCTGGCATCGCG
>JBBPQU010001049.1:0-11799 GCA_038092655.1 Boletus sensibilis
CAGTTTAAAGACTTATTGGTCTCTTACCAGGTCTCACACCTAGTTCTACAGTTTAAGCACATGTTGGTGCCAAAGACATTAGATAGTAAAGACTACCCCCTTCCTACGGCAAGCGTAGGGGAATTGGCGGAATTTGATGAGGAAACAATAGAGATCATTTCAAGTACGAGTCGTCCGAGATGACGACGAGGTGGTGACGGGGTCCTCTGTGAGTAGCAAGAGGTTTTGCTACTGGTTGATCTTTAGGATGCCTCCCAGAGGCGCAGAAGGTTATGAGCAGAGGATGGGCTCCTTGGCAGAGAGGGGAACTGCTAGGAGTGGGTCTACACCGTAGATTGTGTAGGTCTAAGTTAGAGATACAACTCCGTAGGGGAGCGCCTATTTATAGTTGTACATTAGAGTTCAAGCGGAGCTCTAAATAGGTTAGGGCAGGCAAGAAGGAGATAAGGGCAGGCAAGATGCGAGTCATGTGATGAGTCATGTCGCAAACATGACTAGGTAATCGGGAGGAATTGGAATGTGAGGCAGTGTCAATAGATAAAGGAAAGGTCCAAGAGCCAATAGGAATAAAGACACATCAGGGAGAATAGGATCAAAGAGGCGGTGGTATAGCCACCGGGAGGATTAGGATCAGAGAGGCTGTGGGACAGCCACGAGTGATCGGGAGAGATCGGAATGTGATGGCAGTACCATCGGGAGGATGAGGATCAATGAGGCTGTGAGCATAGCCATCGGGTGATCTAGGATCAGAGTGGCAGTGAGGACAGCCGCCATGTGATCAAGGAGGGCAATGCATATAGCCTTGGTGAGGCAGTGCAATGCAGAGTAGGTGTCCGAGTAGGACAATGAGGAAGGAGGGGAAGGGTGGCGTCCTAGCAGGATGGTTTAGAGGAAGAGATGGGAGGACATCCTAGTAGGGCGCTGAAGGGTGTTTAGGGAAGACCAGATGGTGGAGTCTGGTCATACGACAAAGGGGATATGGGTGAAGGTGGTGATGGTGATGAGGACAAGGACGGGGATGTCAGGACGAGGATTAGGATAAGAACGAGGACGAGGACTGGGTCGAGGATATCGTCCAGTGTAGGATAGTGGTTGAAGAGAAAAGAACCGGGGTGGCCATGTACCGGTGTCTCCAGGTCGAATTGTAACAGATTATACCGCACTCCCTGGTTCCCAGATGGGACCTGCAGACACCCTGTCCCGTCGCAACAAGGTCGATACCTCTTCTGACAATGCTGACGTCCAATTACTCCCTTCCTCAGCATTCGACCTCCAAATCTGCGCTATTGATCTTGCCCTTGTGGACAAGATTTCCACCTCCTCCACTACCGATCCACTCGTCCTTGACGCTCTCCAGAGCATGGAGAAAGGAGAGTCTCTTTTTGGCTGCGCTAATCCCGCTGACTGGTCTTTCACGGATGGTCGCCTCTACTTTCAGGACCGTCTTTACATTTCCCCCGACGCCCGCCATGACCTCTTCTCCTCCATCCATACCTTCTCCTCTGGCGGCCACGGTGGTCACCTCCGCACCGTCGCCCTTCTCACTCGTGACTACTGGTAGCCTGGCCTCTCTGCCTTTATCCGCTGGTTTGTCGCCAGCTATGCACTCTGTCAGAGCCACAAAGTTTGCACCCACCCCACCATTTTCCCCCTTGTTCCCCTAGCCGTGGCTACCTCTCGCCCCTTTAGCCACCTATCCGTTGACTTGATCACGGATCTCCCTCCCGTTGATGATCTCGATTCTGTCATGGTCGTGGTCGACCATGGTCTTAGTAAGGGGGTAATTCTTGCTCCTTGCTCCAAGACCATTGACGCCACGGGCATTGCCCAACTCTTTTTCACCCATGTTTTCAAACGCTTCAGACTCCATGACAAACTCATCTCGGACCGCAGTCCACAATTCGCCTTAGCGTTCGCTCGAGAGTTAGCTCGCATCCTCAAATACGACATCTCCCTTTCCACTGCCTACCATCCCCAGACCAATGGGGAAACCAAGCGATATAACCAAGAACTAGAAATCTACCTCCGTATCTTTTGTGACAGACAACCACACAAATGGCTGGAACTCCTGCCCATGGCAGAGTACACCCATAATAATGCAGTACACTCCGTCACCAACTGCACCCTGTTCTCCCTCCTAATGGGATATGAACCTCGCTCCTACCCCCCACTCGGCAAAACCTTTATCCCTGCCCTAGAAACCCGACTTTCCCACCTAGACACAGCTCGCCTAGAGGCTGAAGCTGCGCACGAACTCGCCCAAACACGAATGAAGGCACACGTACATTCAAAGTTTGTCCCATGGAAAGTCGGAGACAAAGTATGGCTGGAAGCAAAGAACCTCCGCCTACAAGTCCCCTCCCCAAAACTCTCCCCAAAATGGACCAGTCCGTTCATGATCACTCAAGTGATCTCCTCTGTAGCATACAAACTCGCCCTCCCAAAACAGTGGAAAATCCACAACGTCTTCCACGCCTCCCTCCTATCCCCTTATCGGGAAACTGCGAAACATGGTCCCAACTTCACCCGTCCTCCTCCGGAACTTATCGGAACGGAGGAGGAATATGAAATTGACACCATAATCAATCATCAGGGAACCTCAGCTACCTGACAATATCTAGTGCATTGGCGCAGATATTCAAATGCGGAAAATACGTGGGAACCTGAATGCAATTTCGGAAATGCCAAAGCTGTGTTGAAGGAGTATAAAAAGAGAGTCGGACTCTGAACGTCTCTTATCCTTCAACCACCATCACTCCCATGGTCTTCCCTTTCCTCGCCACCGTCCCCATTTCCACCCGTATTGAATGTCTTCCCCCATACGCTCGCTGCCTTGCTTATGTCGCCTTCCTCGAAAACTCGGAGACATACTCTGCCCTATGTGCTCTCCCCTACTACTCCTGCAACGATGTCTTCCCCCCTCTTGTCCACATCTACCAACAATTCACCGTCCTTCAATCCCTTCTCCCCTGGGCTGCCTGGGACTCATCAAGTCTCCCTATCCCCTCAGTCTCTCCTCTCTCAGGCGAGACAATGAATGTCACTCCCCTCGCTGCCATCGAGCAAGCCTTGATTGAAATTAGAAACTCCACTCTTGATACCCTTCACCATGAAGGACTCAACTTCTGCATCTCTCTCCTCCCACTTGCCCTCATTGCCCACGTCCTCAACCCAGTCATCTTCACCCTTCCCAAAGCAGCGAAGGCGGCCTATTATAACAACAACCCCCTCCATGAGAATGTTGACGACGATAATGGAGGACTTGACTCCTCCCCTACCCCCACTTCCTCGAATGTCAGCGGAAGCTATGGCAATAGAAGATCTGATCTCGTCTTTGAACAAGCATCTGACCTCCTTACCCACCACTCCTCCCTTGACTCCCCACACCCAAATGCCCTCATCCCCACTACCCCCTCCACCCCCATATCTTCCCACCCTGTCATACCAGACGACCCATGCTCTCCTCGCCACCTCAGACGTCGTCCCCGTATTATCCTATACTCCGCAGGGCTTCCATCCGTACCCCCCTGTGGCCCTTCCCTCATTCTGGATGTACCAACCAGAACTAGCTCATCTCCACCCAGCGACGTTTCAAACAGACCTGGGAACTCACCGCACTTCCCTGGATCGGATTCCTATGGCACAGCTACAGCCATGGATCATAGTTCCCAATCCCTTGTGGACTCCCCTTCCAGCCCCACCCCACCCGGTGCCTTCCCCATACCCATGGTCCCCTTATGGTGTTATCAATGCCAACACCTGGGTCACATCCGGGCACATTGCCCAAGATACCATTGTCCCATCTGTCACAAATACTCTCCCAGTCACCCCAAGTCCGGATGTCCTCTACGACGATGCACCCTATGCGAACGTCGAGGTCACCTCTCTGCCTCCTGCCCTAGTTGGGACATCGATCCCCTCACCTAGGATCTGTCCTATGATGTCAACAATGGAGATGAGGATTAAAGGTTTTGAGATGGCACTTCAGATGTACAACGGGGGTAATGTTACGAGTGGTGGACCCCCTACCTTTTCTTCACCCATTCCTTCTCCTATCCTTGACTCACTTGTCCCAGACTCTACCCTCTGGAATGACATTGTTGCCTCACTGGCGGAATACGCTGTGCACGACACAGCCTTCGAGGACTGCTTTGGCACAGCCTCACACCACCTCTCTGATCCTATTCTCCCCAACCCAGTTCTCTCTGAGCACAGCCTCACACTGCCTTCCTGATCCTATTCTCCCCGATCTGGTTCTTTCCTTTCTTTCCAATATCTTCCGTACTGTTCCTATTTATCCCACAGACACTGCCTCCAAACGTGTTCTCTTGCATGTGTCGTCTCCCTTTACTTAGTCACGTTCACAATGTGACTCATCACCTGACTCGCGTCTTGCCTGCCCTTATCTATATTCAAGCTCCGCTTGAACTGTACTCTTACTCTATATAAACCCCTCCTCTCCGTACTTTGTATCTCTAACTTAGACCTACACAATCTATGGTGTAAAGTCTCTCTTCACTTGCCTCGGCTCACACTCTCGTCTCGATACTAGGCCTTGTCCTAGGTATCCCTTGCCTCTTAGCTCTTCGTCAAGAGTCTAAGACCTAGGCATGTCATAAGCCCTAGGACCTTTGATTGGTGCAACCTTAGGAAGACTAGACTTGGAATACACCTTGGTGTTCCATTGTTACACAGTCGTAACAATACTCTTCCGGTGCCCTTGAACCTCTGACTCAGTCAGGTGAGCTACTGAGCCCCTGCATCCGGTTTCCTTGCTGCAGTTGTTGCATCCCCACACCCCGCAGACTCCTTGAACCCTTGAACCCGGTTGTATCAACATCTGGTCCCTATGTCGTCGTCTTGGAACTATACCGCAGGATGACTCACTTCGCCTTGTGTACACCTATGTGTCCAAGGATACCCCTCATCCCTAGACCTCTCTTGTCCAACAAGGGCTACATTCGGTCCTACCCGGGTCGAGCATAACAAAGGGTCTAAGCTCTATCCACTGGCTACTTCTATGTAAGCCGTCACCATTTCTCGCTGAAACCCCTACAACTCTCTCTGGCAACCTCATCGGCCAGAACTCATCAAATCTCCTGAATCCACCTTGGAATCCAATGAGGAAGAACCCGAAGAACCCCTAGATCTTTTTCCTGACATAAACCTACCCTCACGGGAAGAAGTCTTCGAAGATGCTGAATTATCCCATCAGCTCTTCTTCTCACTCTCCATTCCTCGAGTCCCCACTCCTCTGTCTCCCACTCCTGTTGCTCGGAACCCTTTGTTCCAACTTCCTTCCCCCGTCCAACCGACCTTACCCTCGTCCCCTTCAGGTATGTCTTCCCATGCCATTGAACTTCACCTCGGAGCCCCCAGGGCTTTCGATGGATCCTATGACTGAGCCATTGAATGGCTCAATACCATTGAAACCTACCTTTTGGTAAACAGTGATGTCTATAATACTGATGCCAAAAAGGTCGCCTTCGCCCTCTCTCATATGACCAAAGGATCTGCTTGCACTTGGGCTGGTACTTTTCGCCAAACCACCCTAGCTCTCACCACCCCTAGCCTTGGTTCTTTTGACGACTTCAAGGTCACCTTTAAGAAAGCCTTCGAACATCATGATACCATTGGCAACGCAGTTGCCTGGTTATTCACCACCCACATTGTCCCCAAGAAGGACGAATCCCATGCCACGACACTCCAGAATTATATCTCGGAGTTCAAGAACAAAGTCGCCCTTGCACACATCACCAACTCCAATGTCTTGATCCGGTACTTTGTGTCCGGAATCCCCATGCCCCTGATGTCAAAAATCATGGGGATGGACACCGTCCCGTCTACCATCGACTCTTGGTACGAGAAAGCCATACATTTCCAAACCCAACGAGACCGCACCCGCGAAATCACCCAGGTTAACAAGAAACCCTCAGGCGGTTACCATTCTTTTACCCCTAGGTCCTCCGCCCCCACCAAGGACTCCAATGCCATGGACGTTGACCTTGTAAAAGTAAGCAAGCTGACCGATGCAGAACGACAGCGTTGCCGCAAGGAAGGCCTCTGCTTCCGCTGCTGGAAACCCGGTCATACTTCCTTCAAATGCCCCTCCTTTTCAGCTGAGAAGCCGAAGAACAAATGTGTTAACAAGGTAGAAGAAACACTTCCAAACTTGGAGGAAATTGAAGATGATGACGATGAAGAAGAGAATGTCCGCCATGTTTCCTTTCTCTCGGATTTTTAAATTGGGGATCTGCTTCGATGCCAGACTCCCCTTCCCTTCATAGTGGTGTAACTGTACCATCTCTTGTACCCAAGGCAATAGAAATCGCCATACAACTCATCGTACCCTCGCACACTCTTAAAGCCGTTGACACTCGCGCCCTCATTGATAGTGAAGCCAGCATCAATTGTATGGACTGGGACTTCGCCAAGAAAAACAGGCTTCCCATCACCAAACTCGAACAACCCCTCCACACCAGGAACACCGATAGTTCCTTTAACAAGAGCAGTGATATCCGACATGGAGTCATTGTCTTCCTCAACATAGAAGGCATTGCTCACCACATGCTCTTCCACTTGATGTCCTTATGGGATAATATCCTCCTCAGAACTCCCTGACTTCGTGCCATAAACCCCTCAATTGACTGGGCCAAACGCATTGTCGCTATCTCCAAATCCTCTGATCAATCAAAGGAACTCTACTCCTCGCATGTTGCCGACATCAAATGACATGATGCCCATTATTGGATTCCCCCTCCAGCACCTCCTCGCCACGTCAATGTCTATGCCACTGAACAGGAGAAACTCTTCTCCTACAATGGATGGGAAGAGGAAAATCAATTCCTCGACCAAGCCCTTGGCAATCGTGCCCTCTACTGAACTATTAGGTTCGGATCTCGCTTCGCCCCTCTAGGGTCTGCCCAGATCGCTAGACTCACCCAAGCCATGGAGCTCGCCATCTCCGCCAACAAAGATAAACCTAAAATGGTTCTCCCCCCAGCTTATACCGAATTTGCCTTGGTCTTTTCCAAAGAAGCCACCAACCACGTTCCCCCTTCCAGACTCTATGATCACGAAATCAACCTCAAGGGAGGCTTTGTCCTGAAGATTGGAAAACTTTACCCCCTGACTCCAGAAGAACGAATCACCACCAAAACCTTCCTCGATGAGAACCTCACTGCCAGAAAAATCTGCCCCTCAAACTCTCCCCAAGCCTCTCCCTTCTTCTTCATAAAAAAGAAGAACAGTGGACTTTGCCCCTGTCAGGACTATCAATATGTCAATGAGCATACAGTTCGGGATGCCTATCCTCTCCCTCTCATCTCCGACCTCATGGATAAACTCAAAGATGCCAAAGTCTTCATGAAGTTTGATGTCCGATGGGGATACGACAACATCCGCGTCAAAGACGGCCACCAATAGAAAGCCGCATTCGTCATCCACAAGGGTCTTTTCGAACCCATGGTGATGTTCTTTGGATTATGTAACTCACCCACTACGTTCCAGCGGTTCATGAACGACTCCTTCCGTGATATGATTGCCGAAGGATGGCTTGTCATCTATATGGACGATCTCCTGATCTTCTCACCCAATGAGAAAACCCATGAAGAACATATGAAACACGTCCTCCAGCGTATGATGGAGCTTAACTTACACCTCAAACTTGAGAAGTGTAAGTTTGCCACTGATGAAGTTGAATACTTAGGACTTGTCGTCAAACCTGGCGAACTCGCCATGGACCCTGTCAAACTTGAAGGGATCTCCTCCTGGCCCACTCCCATGACTGTCAAGGAAGTCCATTCCTTCCTTGGCTTCGCCAACTTCTATCGCCAGTTTATTCCAGATTATTCCACCATCGCTCACCTCCTCATTGATCTTACAAAGAAGAATCTCTCTTGGGCATGGACTCCCGCCTGCCAAGACGCCTTCACTTCCCTCAAGAAGCTCTTCCTCTCCAAGCCAGTACTCTGTATGCCGGATCTTGCTGCTCCCTTCACCATTGCCACCGACACCTCACAGAACGCCACCGGAGGAATTCTCCTACAAGCTAACTCCAATGGAGATTGGTATCCCTGCTCATATCTCTCTCAATCCCTTGCTGCCACCAAGCGGAACTATGACATCTATGACCGAGAACTCCTCACTGTCATCCACGCCTTGAAATCCTGGAGGCATTACCTCCACGGATCCCAATTCCCTGTTCAAGTCTTCACCGATCATAAGAACCTGATGTACTTTTACTTCCCGCAGACCCTCAACCGTCGCCAAGCTCGATGGCTCCTTGATCTTGCAGACTTCGATCTCAAGATGATCCATGTGCCCAGTTCACATCTCTCAGGTCCAGATGCCCTCTCACGGCGTTGTGACCACTTCCCTCTCTCTGACCCCAATAATCAGGCAGTCACGCTCCTTCCCCCCTCAATCTTTGTCTGCACCATTGATACCGCCCTCACTGATAAGATCTCCACCGCCTCTAAAGGTGACCCCATTTGTCTCCAATGTCTTCAGTCTATGAACGAAGACATTCCCCTCGCTTTCTGCTCCCATCTTTCCAACTGGCAAATAGAGGGTGATGTTCTCATGTACAAGGACCACATATATGTTCCGGATTCCGGGGACTTACGCTGCTCCATCCTTCACTGCTGCCATGATCACGAAACTGCCGGCCACCCCGGCTTCTTGAAAACCCACCAGCTTGTCTCTGCTGAATTCTGGTGGCCCAGACTTGCCACTTACATCCACCGCTATGTTGAAGGCTGTGCCACTTGCCAGCAAAACAAATCCAATACCCACCCCATGGTCGCTCCCCTCACACCCATTAAGTCCTCCGCCACTCGCCCCTTCCAGCAGATCTCGTGCGATCTCATCACGGATCTATCCAAGTCCTTGTCCTTTGATACCCTTCTGGTTGTGGTCGACCATGGGCTTACTAAGGGGGTGATTCTTTGCCCCACGAAGAAAACCATCACCGCCGAGGGAGTAGCCTCCCTCTTTTTCCACAAAGTCTTCACTCGTTTCAGACTTTACAACAAAGTCATCTCCGACCGTGGTCCCCAATTTGCCTCCGCCTTTGCTAAAGAGCTTGGACGTGTCTTAAACTATGACCTCTCCCTCTCCACAGCCTACCATCCCCAGACCGACGGTGAAACTGAACGCGTCAACCAGGAAATCGAAACCTACCTCCGTATCTTTTGCAGAAACAACCCTGGGTCCTGGGCCGATAACATCTCCCATGCTGAATTCACCCACAATCACCGCCCTCACTCTGTCACTGGTCAATCTCCATGCTATCTCATGATGGGATATGAACTCCGTGCCCTACCCTCAGTTATTGCCGAATCCTCTCTCCCCACCATAGAGACCCGCATGAAAATCCTGAATGCTGCTTGTAGCGAAGCCCTCGCATCTCATAAACTTGCTCGCCAAACTATGGCTGCACGCACCCATCAGAAGTTCACTCCCTTCCAGAACGGAGACAAGGTTTGGCTTGAAGCCCAAAACCTGAAACGCTCGGTGATTAATCCGAAATTCACCCCAAAACATGAAGGCCCCTTCACTATCACAAAAGTCCTATCACCGATCACTTACAAACTCTGACTCCCTATCACATGGAAGATCCATCCAGTCTTCCACACTTCTCTTCTAACCCCCTACCGCGAGAACCCCGTCCACGGACAGAACTTCCCGAAGCCTCTACCTGACCTGGTCGCAGGAGAGGAGAAATACAAAATCGACCGGATCTTATGCCACCACGGAACTCTCTGATCCCGCTCCTTCCTGATCCGATGGAAGGGATATACTGCAGAGGATAACTCATGGGTCCCTGAACGGGATTTAAAAAATGCTAGCTCCGCCCTGAAAGCGTATAAAAAGCTACACCCCACTGTCTTTTCCCCCAACCACTCTTGATCCCAAACCACTATGTCCATCGACCTCCGCACTCCCAGCTCGATCTCCACCATTTCCTCCATCGCTCCGTCCACTCCCCTCCAGAATGTCTCCCCCATCGAAGCCAATACCACCCTTGATGATTATCCTCGTCATCCTCTATCACCTTCTCCTAGTACTTGTGCGCCTTCCCTGTCTCCTTTTGATCTTGACGATAGAGATCCTCCCTCTCTTGCATCCCTGGATATTACATCCCACCTGCACCTTGTTGAGCAACTCCCTATTGCTGCTCCAAATCCTTATACTCCGATTTCTCTTGCTACTAGCCCAGATGCTATCCTCTCTGTAGATGTCCCGATCTTCGCCCAATGCCTCCATGACAACCACCCCAATGGGGAAGAGATTGTCCTCCTTGCACAACAATTGCGCAACCCCCGCATCGCCACCCACATTGACCACTATCTTGACGTTGGGTCCCCCCTCCATGCGCTTTATTGTGCCTTCCTTCAAAATGAGACAATCCTCACTCACTTGGGATCCCCCATAGCCTGAGCAGAGCAGGAGCTTGTCAATCACCTCATCCTTGATGACGTCCACGACGTGCAGGCTCAACTCTTCATCACAATGTATCAACTTGATATGCTCGAGTTCTTGGTTGACACTGACTGATATCTCTTTGACCTAGCCTGTCAAACCCGTCCTCTAACCCAGGACCTAGCCACAGTAATGAATGCCCGGCAACAATTATCTGACCAAACCGCCGCTCATGCTGCGGCTCTTTGCGTGGGACGACATCTTCCCATTTCCCATGTCTCCTCGTCCTCTTCCTCTCGTGGCTCCTTTCGTTTCCACCAATCCCACATGTCCACCGCCACCAACTCCCAGCGGTCCCACCAGCGTCGCCACCCATCTTGACACTCTCATCCTCTCCCTGTCCCTGCGCCTCGCACAGATGACTCTTTTGACAATGTCTACGTCGACAATGACCCTTATGATGCAGAAGCATGGGCCAACATTATGGGATCCCCATGAAGATGTCTTAGTGGCACTTCGACGATAGAGAGGGGGTAATGTTACAATTCTTCTTCCAAGTACTCTTTTCTTTTCCCACGTCTAACCTTGCATTGTATTCATATGAGTCATTCGTTCGACTCCCGCCTCGTACGCCTTTTTCTCTTCATGCTCCTGTGACTTCTTCCATCCAGCTAAGGCTGTTTCTGTTACAAGTGGTGGACCCCCTACCTTTTCTTCACCCATTCCTTCTCCTATCCTCGACTCGCTCGTTCCAGGATCTTCCCTCTGGAACAACATTGTTGCCTCTCTCGCGGAATACACTGTGCAAGACACAGCCTTCGAGGACTGCTTCAGCACAGCCTCGCACAGCCTCTCTGATCCTATTCTCCCCGACCCGGTTCTCTCCGAGCATAGCCTTGGATAGCCTCTTTGATCCTATCCTTCCCGACCCAGTCTCTTCTGATACGTTCCTATTCTTTCCGATTCATTCCTATTTATCCCGATAGATACTGCCTCCTAACGCATTCTCTCGCACGCGTCGTCTCCCTTTACCTAGTCATGTTCACGACGCGACTCATCACATGACTTGTGTCTTACCTGCCCTTAACTTATTCAAGCTCTGCTTGAACTATATCTCTCACAGTATATAAAGCCTCTCTCTCCATACTTTGTATCTTTAACTTAGACCTACACAATCTATGGTGTAAAGTCTCTCTTCACCCGGCTCGCTCTCTTCTCTCTCTTGCCCTCGATACTAGGCTTGGTCCCTAGCTATCACCGCCTCTTAGCCTCTGTTGCAGAGCTAAGACCTAGGCCAGTCATAAGCCCTAGGACCCTCGGTTGTTGCAACCATAGGAAGACTAGACTTGGATACACCTTGGTGTTCCATTGTTA
>JBBPQU010001050.1:0-11781 GCA_038092655.1 Boletus sensibilis
TGGGATGGTTCAATTCGACACGGTAAAGGCACAACGCGTTAGTCGGACGATGGCACAGATGCAGGGTGTAGGGGAGAAGGAAGCCCGGTCGTGGGTAAGATATTGGTCCGCGAAGGGTTTTCTTTGAATCTCGCGGCGAATAGAGGTGTGGACTTGATTCGTGTCGTTGTTTCTTGAACGTTTGGATGTCAATGGCTACCTACAATAAGATAGAGGTCGTTCATACCCCACCAACGTCAGCTGATGTGATGCAGTGTGATCACTGGTTCGCATGTCGCCGGATTCCATTTACGATTTTGCTCGGATTCAAGCCAAAAGACAGCAGGGTGATTGATGTTTATGGACCATAGATGAACGGAAAATACAATATGTAATAAGATATGCAACATGAGGACTCGGAACATGATTATGCCAGTGTGGATGACTCGGATGTACATCATCTCCAAGTGCGACCAGAGGAGTTCATCACCCTCAAATGGATTGTGACCAATGCCCGACTTGCATCATGGATGTAAAATATTGATGAGGTCAACCAAAGCCTCCTTTGCTGCAGGAATAAGGGGTTGTTGTTGTTTTTGCCCCTCACACTCTTCATCATCACCTTCAACAGCAAACTAACCCTCAGCTGGCCAGAGTCACAGTTTTCCCAGCACTCCCAGCAAGGTACCTAACTGGTTAGCTCTTTCCAGCTTGTCCCAGACTGTCCCAGACCACCCCAAATCACTGCAGACCATCCCACCACTTACCAAAGTGAACTAAAAGTGTAGAATTATAATGAACCTTTTGATTGATACACTCCTAATCTTAATTCTAATTCTACACTTCTAATCCTAATCCTAATCCTACACTCATTAGTAGTATGGTACTAATCCTAACCCTACACTCATAATAGGATACCCCACCATGATATTAACTACACAGCACTGTGCTTAACTATATAAATCAGACAACATGCAATACTTTCAAAGTCCTATGACCATAGATACTGTTATTGATCATAAGATGTATACAACCCATTATCCATTTATTGTGCTTTCAAATTGACAAGTCCTAGTACTAAGTATTTTTACTACACTTTGTTACTACACTTTTGTACACTTTTTTAATACACTTTGTACACTTTTTGACTACACTTTGGTACACTTTGGTACATTTTTACTACACATTTTTACTACACATTTTACTACACATTCTTACTACACATTTTACTACACATTTTTGTACTACACTTTGGTACACTTTTGGTACACTTTTTTACTCCACTTTTGTACACTTTTTTTACTACACTTTTTTTACCACACTTTGATACACTTTTACTATACTTTTTGATTACATAACTAATGATTATATAAAAATGCTAATCACATTGTGATTCACTATAATTATGTGACAACTTTGATTACAATCTATTATAACTGTGTTTGTAACAGCTTGGATAACCCTGGAGTATGCTGTGGATTCTGAAGTCAAAACTATGAGCAAGGGTTGTTTTGCTGACATTACATAATGATTATATAATGATGTCATGATTGTTATGTAATCATATTGTAATCATGTGACAACTTTGGTCACAATCTGTCATAACTGTGACAGTCTGTGACATCCTGGATAAGTCTGTCAATGTCTGTAATATCTGGAGTATCCTGTGGATTCTGGAGTCAAAACTATGGGCAAGTTTTAAAGTCTGGTTCAGTCTGGTTTTTTATGTCCAAATAAGGCAACCAGACTGCAACCGGTCCAAATTGGTTAGTTTGCTGATGTTCTGCATCACTGGCAGGCCTGGGACAAGCAGCCATATTATCCTCGACAGATGCCAGATCATCTATTCCTGGCTCAAAGACATCTGAGTCATTTGCAAGAGAGATTGTCCCATCTGCGAATATATGTGAGGATAAGCACTGGTTCTTGTCCATTGTGGTGATGCCAGTGGGTAGACTGGTGTCAGAGCCTGTGATTGCTGAATCCTAACATGACCCGGAACCCTATGTCAGTCTGATTTTTTACATGCCACCAGTGACCTGACTGCCCATATTCTCTTTGCTAGACGCAGCTGGTGTGACTTTGGCTTTCTTCTGGATGAAGTTACCTAGGTTTGCTATTCTTGCAGAGTTTGCGCAGCTTTGTTTACCCATCAGATTTCTTTGAAGGCATGCTGGTGGAATCCTGCTTGTGCTGACTCATCAAGCTTCATCGATGTTTTGCTAAAACCTCAGCCAACAGCTCATTTGTTCAAAATCCATTTCCTGACATGTCTGCACAGGACATTGCCTCACAACCTACAGAAAATAGTTTTTTTAAATTTGTGTTCAGTAGAATGAGATTTTGATCAATATAACACTTCCCTCACTCAAATTGGTGGATATGTGACAATGGAGATCATGTGACGTTGGTAGAGCTCTATCTGGCAGATTGGTCATTCGCAGGGGTCACGAGCCAGAAGGCTTGCAGAGAAGCTCAGAAGGGGTAGCCTTCCAGAACCTGGTGAACCCTCCCAAGGGGTAGATGTAAGACATGTGTAATATATAATAGATTTGCTACTACTACTTGTGAATTATGATAATGGGTGAGCCAAACCTCGAAGCCTGGACCTGGGACATAAGCATTACAAGGATCAGTCAGTAGTATGGAGACTACAGAACTACTAGTACATGTAGATTTAAGCTTAATGAGCAAACACACGTGCAAATCATAGGAATCATAGTCCAAATCATAGGAATTGTAGTCACTTCGTGCGGTCGGTTCATTACGCTGTCTTCCTTCTCTTTGACCTACACCGGATCTTCCAATCTCCTCGTTTTTGTGCCACTTCCCTCATAACATGTAATATCTCGTCAGTTTCTTCAAGACCACTCGAGCATCTGTATACCTTATTTACTACATTAGCCCGGAATCCATGGTTTTTTCCCATTTGCTTGAGCATTGTGTGGAGTCCCACACATGAAGTAACTGCACAATCTACATGGTGCACTTGCACCATCTCATTGTCCCTATGGGCTCAGGCTGTCAGTAAGGAAGTCACAAGGGAATGAGGAAATAATTTCAGACTCACTTCGAGTCCTTTACTATGTCATCACTAATCGGTCTGGCTAACGCTTGCGAGATTAAACGCGCTCATATGCCTTCAGCAGGCCCGGGTGTAGCAGCATTTGATGGACTCATTACTGAATCCTTGTTAAATATGAGGTCAATCACATCAAGGCTTTGATTTGTTGCCGAGCTGCTTTTGCCAGGTTGGTGCACCAGTACTAACTATTCAGTACCATTGTCAGCAGCAGCAATCTTGGTCTCGGTCATTGGAGTGGATTGTTGGTCCTGCCAAGCGAAATTGACTTGGGTCCAAGTCACAAATCAGTATCAACATTGATGTACCAACATAAGAAGCTTAGATGAGTCTATGAACGTACAAAACGGTAACAATTCAATGTTGTGACATGCCAGTTTGAAAGTGCAGTGAACTGAATAGGCGGAGATGACTAGATGCTAGATGGAGATGAAGAACAGGAGGAGGATGGCAGGAGGGTACAGACAAATACTGTTACGACTTGCAAGTACTCTTTTCTCTTACCTATGTGTTCCCTTGTTTCCTCTACGAACTATCGCATCAGTTGTTCGAGCTTCGCTCAATGCATTTCTTTCTTTCTCTATTACTCATCCTTGATTAGTCACTCGATGTGTCAGCATTGTTCCCTTCCCTTCCATCGCTTTCTATGCTTATGTGTTGTGATACATCATCTTTATTCCATACCCTTCCATGGGCTTCTACGATGACACATACATACCCTTTTTATATCTTCAGACTTCCCAGGCTCTAAGATATATAAATCCAAACTCCCACATCAATGTAATCTTAGCTTAGACCTACCCAGTCTTCCCTATACATCGCTGCATCTTCCTTCTTTTGCTTCCTTCTAAGCCTGGCTCTTCTCGAGTCGTCATCCTTGTCTTGAAACCACCTTAGCTGTTGCTAGGGAAGTCTCCGCCTTCAAGCGAGTACTTGTTGGTTGTTCCACCACTTGGAAGCCCCTCGTGGAAGTCACCCTTGGACTCCATTGTTGAGTCAAACCCTTCATCACTGCTTTTACTGAGTTCTGCTTGTCCATCTTCGGGCCAAGCATAACAAATACTATATAATGCTAAAAGTACTCAGGTGTCAGGAGCAGGCCAGCCCCTGAGCTTTGTTCTACCTAGCTTCATTGTGTTACATCCCAATGTCGGTATTTGAGCCACAGGTGGTCACTTCTCTCCTTTGTAGCTCATTGCTCATTGCTCCCAAGACCCACAAAATGTTCTGCACAAAGTGGACTGACTCAGTGAGTGAGCATGACATGGATATCTGAATGTCTGGACTAATGTCTGAGTATTGACCAGGTGAATCAATGAGTGGATACATGGAGCAACTTACCTAAGTCCAGGAAGAGCCCTCGTCCATGGTGCCAGCTCGAGTGGGAGTTGCAGGTTGTTGAATATGTCAGTTTCATCTTGGAAAAGACATGGCCACAGAAGAAGGAGAATGCACCTGCCAAGCTGAGCATTGATGTGCCCCTGCTTGGCCCATGATTCCTCCCACCATTTTATCTGCATCTTCGCAAGCGATCAGGAGTGTTCAACGTCAATCCCAAGGTACAGTACCTGAAACTGGTCAATATCATCCATCTGTTCTATTATCCAGAGCTTGCCTGTTGTCCCCAGTGCTGATCCGCTAAAGTCACTTGGGAGAGATGGATCGGTACTGGAGCTCATGAACTGCACGGTGTCATTCAAGATGAAGTTGTGTTGGGCTTGCAGTTGCACTGCAATGTGTGTAGGTCAAAGAGATGTGAGGCAGCTACAAGGGATTTGTCGCAGGTGTTGGCCAAGCAGGTAGAGAAAAGAACAACCAACTTGGTCACACCTTTGAGTGAGCCAGAAGTGGTGAGTTATTGCTGTGCAACCATGAGCAGCGCCTATTGGAAGTCATGGGAACACTGGAAAATTCTGCATGAGTTGTGACATGAATGTACATGTTTGCCACACTGACATACACATACCATGTGCTCTGTGCTCGTGTTATCCAGGTGGCATCCCCGTTTTTCTCCACCACTGTGGGTTGATGTGGGACCTCTTCAACCTGATCATTGAAGTTCAACCTTCCTCTACATCAGGTGGACTGGCAGAGCAGATCAGACATAAGTCCAGTTTTCCAGTAGCATTGTACTGACCTGATCCTCCTCCAGAACTCCATCTGCTAGAATACCACCAGCGCACATTTGAGTACTTGAGTAGACTTGACAAAATGTTCACAGAGCCCAGAACGGTATCATCCTTTTTGGGCGTCGGCCCTAAAGGCCTTCAAATGTTCTCAACTTTTGACGATCCACTCAACTATGATGCTCGGTGCATATCAGCGGATATGATCACGGAAGTTTACCTTGAATTCATCATGTGTGTGTGGGAGCATGAGTCCCAGTCTGACATGCAGTCATTGACAGGTGAGACCAATTCAACCATATGTAACATGATGAGTGACTCACTGTGGTTGTAGCAATTTGCAGCTCGCTCGACAGCACCTTCAAGATATCCAACAAGGCAACTGTTACAGACAAGGACGGCCAATGATTGAAATACCTGAAGGGAGGAACCTTGAGCATTCTGAATGAGAAGAATGAAATAATCACTTGGGTAAGTGCACCTGTGATCACACAAGCGATAAGTTGATTAGTAGCTGATTATCCGCTGCACTTGACAGCGCTTCTGTCAGTCAAAAGCTAATGCCGAGATCAAGGAGATTCTTACGGGAATACGGCATCACACTCAGCTCCTCGGACAACTGCTGCCAGATATGTTTGTCAGCAACAATTGTTGCTTGCTAAGGAGCATAATAACTACAGTTTTTCCTGACAGCGACTTGATTCAAGACATTTGGCATTTCATTGCATGGTATGTCGTCCTCTTTCTCTCACTGGAAGATGCTATTTGATGTTGGTAACTAGGTACATGGCAACTATCTTAAACAGAAGCAAGAATCCTCATCGTGCTGCAGTCATGACGGACATTACGAACATGATACTAAAAAGACATACCAGTGAGGGAGAGCAAGGGGCTGAATACTGGGGCCAAGAAGAACAGGAGCAACGACTAGTGTATGCCTACGATAAGTGGTTGTCAAAGGGAACCATCTGGTCTGTTGCATCTGAGAAGATGGGCTAACTGTACTAGTGGTGCTGACAGCATTAAAAATTTTATTAGGTTCATCAGGAGCAGCTCAAACACATCTGCAAAGGCTGCCTACAGCACCGCTGACAGGACATGCTCTCCGACAGAAGCCACATTGAAGGATGCCATAAGGCATGGAACACCCTCCAAAGAGTGCAGCCAAGTAGGATCATGATGCTCGTGGCTCTCAGTCACAACTTTGCTCATCACAGGAATATTTGAATTGCATCTCACTGCTCCAAGAAGACTCCATTCATGGTTTTAACAGCCGGTTCTCATCACACCAATTTGTTGAACACCATCATGAAACTCTATAATCAGCTCTGTGCAGGTGATGCATGGTCCACCCTCCTTGCTCTCCCCGAACTTCAATTTGCTGATTCTGGTGAGACCTTTGGTTTAGTAACTTCGGAACATGCCTGCACGTTCAGTGGCTGAAATGACCAAATATCAGTCACAAATCAGTCAAAGCTCTAAGAAGACTCGCGAAGAGAACCCTCAAAGGATTGCAGCAAGTGAAAAAGAATTTCAAGCGTAAAGATGTACAAGTGATATGACTACGACTATATATACTAACTATGAACCAGTTTAGGGCCGGTATGGAATATCATAGAACACGATGGAAGGAATACAACATAAGCAAGTGAGGTAGAAGGCCAGTAAAGGCTATATACGATGGGTAAAGGGGAACATTGTGAATGAAGTGAAGAATTGTCCAACATGCAACAGACACATGTGCAATGGAAGCAATAATAAACTAGACGATCGAGATGGGCATTGAGATCCGAGATCAAGATCCGATCATATGAAACAGAGTCCAAAATCAAAGAAGAAACTAAATGAATGATCAAGATCTACAAGGATACCGAGATCCGGGCAAAGTGGCCATGATCAAGATCCAAATGTAAATACCAAGATCCGATCACCAGTTCTATATATATCAATCAAAAGAGATCTGATACACAGATCAAGAGAGACAATGGGTTACCATGCCAGTGCACAGCAGCTGCAATACAATAAGATCCACCAATGGACCATGAGACAAGAATAGGAGTACGAGTAGCAGAGCGCAAACGCAAGTACTACAAGGTGAACAGTATCTAGTGACAGTGTAGTAGCATATTGAACAGAGGGACTGAGGATCAAGTATCTAATAGCAGCATATCCAGCATACTAAAAGGGGAACTTGAGGTGGGGTTGCAGTAGTTTAATAGACATACTCAGGTCTCAGAGAGGCTTCTCACCTAATCGACAGTTTAAAGACTTATTGGTCTCGTACCAGGTCTCACACCTAGCTCTGCAGTTTAAGGTATTGCTGCACCCAAGAGGGATTTGGATAGTAGAAACTACCCCCTTCCTACAGTAAACATAGGGGAATTGCGAAAGATGACGAGGAAACAGGGGAGATTGTTTCAGTGGCATGGTAAAGGAAGAAGTCAATGACTTCTAGGTTGATATCCCCTTTTTCCAAGTTGATTCTCAAGGCGATACTGATGGCAATAATACTGTTGCTGAACATGCCATTCTTTCCAGTCACGAGTTTATTTTTCATGAACTGAACATTGACCCCAAGCTACTTGAGCTTTCCCAGGTCTCTGCTGGGTCACAGCCAATGTCCAACAACTCACGCCCACATTCCTTGTGCCCCACGGATGTAGTTCCAGCCGTTACCAAACGAAAGGCAGAAGAGACGCCACATGATTCAGGCGTGGACGCGGCAATCTTGCAGTTTAGTGTAAGTGTCTTATTCACTCGCTGATGTAATCATTTTGAGTCCATCATTCTAGCAGAGCATAAATGAGCCTGAACATTGTGTTGGCACTCTCAAACGTTACTTCAAGTACTCCACTCCCTGCTCCTGTGGCTGCCCTCCGAAGTCAAGGAAAGTTGAGGCTGCAGGTCCCACATCAGTGGTGAAACGATCTCCTTTGTTTCCTTGTTATCTCTCTGCCAATTCCCCTATGTTTACCGTAGGAAGGGGGTAGTCTTTACTATCCAAAATCTCTTGAAAGTCCAGTAAGACTTTAAACTGCCGACTAGGTGAAAGGCCTACCTGAGACCAATAAGTCTTTAAACTGTTGATTAGTCCCCCTCTTAGTATGCCAATTACGCTGCTACTAGATACTTGATCCTCAGTCACTCTATTTGATATGCTACTACACTGTCACTAGATACTGTTCACTGAAACGAACAGAACAACCACAAGACACTTAGAGTCGCAAATGCGATATTCCAAGCGAAGAAGTGGAATTCCAAAGCTAAAGACAATACATGGTGAAGTGACTACTTATATACTACAAAGTACTTTAGGGCCGGTATAGAACATAGAAGGTCATAGAATATTCGAGAAGGATCTTGATAAGATAAGATCAAAAGATAAGATCAAAATAACGAAAGATAGAAAGAATTTCAGTAAGTAAAAGGAAAATCGTTTCATTACTCCCTTCTCAAGGATCGAACTCCCGGTCGATCAGAATACTGTTGATTTCTGGTTCTGAGTTAAGAACGGAGATTTCGAAAAGGAAATCGGGAAGACGATTATGGGAAGAAGCGAAGTTTTTGAAATTGGAATCAGAGAATAGAGAAGAAGTATGGTTACAGAGGGAACAATCACAAACGTCAGAGGAAAGGAATTGAATTGCGTCGGGATGATTTTTGTGGAAAGATTCGATCTTTTTTGAGGCATTTGTTAGATTGTTCTTTGGTTCCCAAGTACGATCTTCTCTTGGATAACCCTTCCACTGTACTAAGTACTCGATTTTATTTCTTTTTCGCCTCGAGTCTACTACTTCTCCGACTTCATATTCTTTCTCTTGATCAACTATGATTGGAGGAGGTGGTTTGGGAAGCGTCTGAGAAGGAAATGTCCCAACGACATATGGAGTGAGGAGAGATTCGTTGAAGACAGGATGAATTCCTCTCCATGTGGTTGGTAATTCCAATTCATACGCCGATATTCTGACTTTCCGTTTCACTTTAAAAGGTCCGTATCTTTTGTTATCAAATTTCTTAGTGGGCCTATCAGTACGGATATTTTTTCCGTCTAAGAGGACTTGTTGTCCCACAGTGAATTCTTCGATTGGTTGAATCCTTTTATCGTGAGACTTTTTCATAATCTCAGCGGCTTTCTCAAGTGCTTTCTTGGCGACTTCATAATGTGCCTTCATTTGATCAATGAAGGTAGTCGCGGAATCATTTTGGACTTCGATTTGTTTATTAGGTATGGTGGGTTGTTGTCCGAAATTGAGAATGAAAGGGGAAACTTTAGTAGCACTTGAAGTCTGTGCGTTGTGAGCAAACTTGGCAAGGGGAAGCCAATCTGCCCAATCCATTTGTCTATGATTGACATAAATTCAAAGGTATTTTTCAACTTCACGATTAACTCGTTCGGTTTGTCCATCGGTTTGTGGATGATATGCGGTGGATGGGTTTCCTTCGATTTTTAAGAGGGTGTAAAAGTCTTTCATGAATAATGATACGAATTGGGGACCTTGATCTGAGATTACTTTTCTTGGAGTGCCGTGTAATTTGAACACATTATCTCTAAAAAGAGTAGCTACTCCTTGAGAAGTTACGGTGTCGGTGGTAGGGATAAGGTGAACCATCTTGGAGAATCGGTCTACAACCACTAGGATAGCGTTTTTTCCTTGTGATTGTGGAAGAGGGCCGATTAGATCTACCGAGATGATTTCCCAAGGGGCAGATGGAATCTCATTTGGATGGAGGGGAGAATGTAAGGATGTGGTTTTTGCCTTGACTTTTTGGCATATATCGCATCCAGACACATATTTTTCTACATCTTTTCAGAGAGAAGGCCAATAGTATTCGCTCATGATCAAGTCTCGAGTTCGTTTAATTCCGGGGTGTTCCGAAATAGGATGATCATGATTGGCTCTTATGATTTCCTCTCGTAGCTGTGCATCGTTTGGGATGTAAATTAATTTTTTCCATCGTATAAGTCCATCTGTTCGTGTCCAGGGCGAGTCAACTTTCAAAAGACCTTCTCGTGCAAAGCGTTCCAATTTGTATTGTAATTTGGCAATGCGGTCGAGAATGTCTTGAGAAGCGATAGCCTTGATGAAAAGGGAGTCTGGAAGTAGCGTTTGTTGTAAATTGTCGCTGTTTACTCCCTTCTCATAATCTGGCCTCCTGGACAGAGGATCTGCGGGATTGGTCTTTCCAGGTCGATAGTTAAAAACTAATCGGTATTCCTGGATGATTTGTTGCCATCTAGCTTGACGGCGAGAGAGGTCTTGGGGTTTTCTGAAGAACTCAAGATTTTTGTGGTCGGTAAGAACTTCTACTGAATGTACGGCATCAAGAAGGTAGTGTCGCCATTCTTTTAAGGCAAACATTACGGCTAACATTTCGAGATCAGCAGCATGGTAATTTCGTTCTGCGTCATTGAGGGATCTCGATATGAATGCAACGGGGTGCCATTTCCCTTCTTGTTGTTGACTTAAAACTGCACCAACACCAATACCCGATCCGTCGGTTTCGATTCGGAAAGGATCTTGGTCAGTAGGCATAGCTAAGGCAGGTGCTGTGGATACCGTGGTTCTGAGTTCTTCAAAGGCTTTCTGGCATTCAGGTGACCAATTAAACTCTTTTTTATTTGACGTAAGCGCATTGAGAGGGCGCGCTACTTTAGAGAAATCTTTAATGAACCGTCGATAGAAGTTGAGGAATCCTAATAATCCTCTAAGAGTTTTCTTTGACGTAGGGGTTGGCCAATCTCTGATTGCTGAAACCTTTTTTTGGTCCATTTTGACCTCATTTTGTGCTACAATTAATCCGAGAAATTCGGTTTCTTGGACTTCGAAATCGCATTTATCGTGACGTAGGTACAAATGTGATTCTCGGAGTATTTGTAACACTTCTCTTACAACCTTTCGATGTTCTTCGAGGGTTTTAGTGAAGATCATTATATCATCGATGCATATAACGACAACTCCTCGATTGATTAAATCTCTAAAAAGAGAGTTCATCATTGTTTGAAAGGTTGCGGGAGAGTTTGTCAACCCGAAGAACATTACGAGGGGTTTGAATAGTCCTCGATTGGTTCTGAAGGCTGCTTTCCATTCATCTCCTTCTGCCATGCGTACATTGTTGTACCCCCATCTTACATCGAACTTGGTATAATACTTGGCAGCTTTGAGTTTGTCTATCAGTTCAGAGATGAGAGGGAGAGGATATCGATTGCGTCGTGTGATTTCATTTAGCTTTCGATAATCTTGTACAGGGCGAAGGCGACCATCCTTCTTTTTGATGAAAAAGAAGGCGGAAGCAAATGGAGATTTAGAGGGACGTATACGACCAGATTTGAGGTTTTCCTCTAAGAAGGCATCAAGTTCGGTTTGTTCTCCTGGATTCAGAGGATAGACTTTGCAATCTACCGTGTGATCTCCAGGGAGAAGTTCGACAGCATGATCCCAAGGACGTCTTGGGGGAAGCTCGTCAAAACTTTCCTTGGCGAATACATCCTCGTAATCATGAATGTACTCAGGAGCTGCTTCTTTAAAGTTCTTTTTCTTTTTGGTCGCATAATCCTTAGCAGCTATATCGGTAGCTGTGTTCCGGAGGTATTCA